>CAIGRT010027419.1:0-12402 GCA_903798405.1 Fraxinus platypoda | reverse complement strand
GAATAAAATTGAAAATGCCTATGATAATATATATTTGACAAGACAAGTGAGGAAGGTTATAAGTTGTCACATCAATTCCATGTATTGAAATAATTCCATAACAATATAAATATTAAAGAGATGGTGGTGGAAAATTGTGAGAAGCCAACCCTAGGTAAAGCCTGCCCAAGAATTTTCATGAGATATTGATTTATATACATTCTTGGTAGTTAAGTTAACATGGAAAATTGCAGGCCCCAATTTATATAATTTACAAATATAAGGAGAAAATAAATTATATAGGAAGTTCCTATCTGTTGCAGAAGTCTGCAATTTGCTCTTCTATTACATCATATTGACCCTCGATATGGAAGATTGGTGAAAATTATACAATCGTCCAATTTTTCTATATCATGGAATAATGCGATTCAAACAAGAATTGCAAACAAGGACATGACAAGTATTGCGTTGACAATACTTGTGTGGCTAAGCTTTTTTAAAAAAAAAAAAAACTGTCCAATAATGTTACGCCACGTGTTCCCTGTTTTTAATCATTGTCACTAAACTTGTTTGTGTAGCATGATTGATTCAATTGATAGCTACCATTTATGTCAATTTAATGATGAATTTGTCTATATTTTCACAGTAGTAAATTATTCAATAATTTTTTTAAAAAATAAAATGTAATTATTCTTATATATACATCTATAGAATTTGCTTTAAAATATAAATCTTGAATTAATCCCCGATTGAATAATGTTATCTATTGAAAAAAAAAAAATTATACTTCTGTATGAGAAGACGGTATATATACACGTGGCATTGTTGAAAATTGCAACATGCGATAGTCTTCTGTGATGGAGGATTATCCAATTGTTTTTTATTCCTTAGATAGCTAACATTTTGAGTCGAGTTCTATCTTATGATATTATACAAAATGATGCATGCTATGACATATATTTGGATGTTTCTTGGGGGAGGATTATTCATTGGAATTCAAAGAATGCCTCGTTGAATATATATGATGTTATGTCCCTGTTTGAGCCACGTTATTTTTTTCATTATCATTCTTTTACTCATTTTCAACCACATATTCTTCAATAAAATAATATTTTTCATCATATCATTAATTTTTCCTTCTTTTTCAACCACATATTTCCCATCACATAAACAAAAAAAATGCATTCTTGACCCCAAAATTTGCACCAAACATGAGCTATGAATCGAAAGTGGGACCCTTTGACAAATTATAGGTCACTGCTTCTCTAAGCATCACATATTTTAAAAATCTATTCCCTCTCTCTCTCTCTGATTTTGTAATCAAAGATTCAAGATGCGGAAAAAGACTAAAAATGATTAATAATTCAGTTATTCGTTTATAATTAGTCAAACTTGGAAAATGGATATGGACCATAAAATTGACAATTAGTTGAGTGTCGAGTTTGACTTGAAATTAAATTTTTTTTCTTATATATGGTTTTAATTATTAGTATATAAATTGGTAATGAAATAAGTAAAATGATGAAATAAAACTATGATATTAATTTTGTTGAATTTAATGAGGGGAAAATAAAGCTATCAGATTGTCCAGCGCTTATCAACTTAACTTCGACTTGATCATTATTCATCAAATACAACCGGCCTTATTCTTTCGTGGACAAACAAAGGCAAGTGGCCATGTTTGGTTTCGAACAAACTGTCTCCAATGTTGTACATGCTTATTAAACACGAACTAATTGTTGAACAACAACAAATATTATATGGATAATTTTCATTTATTAGTTTGTAAAATTAATGTATTCGTACAAGTATTTTTATTTCAACAAAATAAGAAATATTTGATCAAGCACTTACCAATTGTTTTAGCCTCAACATAGACGAAGCCAGACTTTAACTTTTTTTAGGTTCCCTATTTCTAACCTGCTTAACAATTCTTTCTACAACAGTCAGTCATGGGTAAATGAATGGTGTCAATATTTCATTTTTTTTACTTTTATGCTATTTCATTTTCTTTTTTCCAAATTAATTATCATGTATGAAGTAAGATATACTTTTCTGCAATAAAAATAAAAAATAAATAAATTTCTCTTTTTGAGATTAATACCTAGTACAAGTGATAAGATTGAAGCCTTATTAGGTCGATGGCCTAAGTTCCACTCTCGTATGGGGGAAGGGTAATATTCATTTAAAAAAAAAAAAAAAATTCTTCTTCCAAGTTCCAACTTGTTTCACATCGAACCGTTGTGACAAGAAACAAGAAAACTATGCCACGTATCCTTTAAACTTTCAATATTCCAAGTTTATTTGCTCATTGTAACAATTATTTTTCTAATTTTTTTGTTGAGTTCTTTCTTCAATCTTCCATTAATTAGTTCAGTTCATCTCATCATTGACGATGATTTATATCAAAATATTCTGTTTTCATGCTTTGAAATGAGATAAAAATATTTTTTCTCACTTTTTATATATTTATTTATTGAAAATATGATAAAAAAATAAATTATTTTACGCTATTTCAACGGACTTTTGAATATAAATTGTTATCAAATACAAACTAATAAAAAGTTAGAGCATAAAAATGATATGAATAATCGTTAGGAACATAAACGCTATAATATGAGCAAAGATTAAGAATGCTATAATTAAAATGTGTATACTTTGATGTCTATGATTGTGCTAGGAAGGGTGGATGTGGACCACAAAGTTGACAATTAGTTACAATTTTGTACAGAGTTTTGTTAGAAATACTATTGTCGAGTTTGACTCGAAATTAATTATTTTTCTTATTGAATAGAATGACGAAATAAAATTTGTAAGTTGACTTAAAATTTATTGTTACTACTATAGTAATAATTTTTTTGTTGAATTCAATGAGGGGAAAATAAACCTATCATATTGTCTAGCGCTTTTCAACCTCGACTTTCAACCTCGACTTATCATTATTAATCGAATTCAACCGGCCTTTTTCTCTTGTGGAAGAACAAAGGCAAACGACCACATTCAATGCTGTACATGCTTATTTCTGTAAATAAACATACGAGCTAATTGTTGAACAATAACAAAATANACATACGAACTAATTGTTGAACAATAACAAAATATTAAATGGATAATTTTCATTTATTAATTTGTAAAAATAATGTTTGACGTGTATTCATACAAGTATTTTATTTCAACCGAATAAGAAACATTTGATCAAGCACTTACCAACCGATTTTGTTTTGTTCGTTTAAAAAATTGTCAAAATTAAACAATTAATTAAGTTTTCAAATGCACGCAGAGGAGAAAAAATAAAAAAACAAGGCTTTTTTTTTTTCTCTCTTCTGCAATAATAATAATAAAATCTATTCGAAATCAATACCTAATTCAAGAGATAAGATCCAAGCCTTAATAGGTCAGTGACCTAAGTTCCTAGTCTCGTATGGGGGAAGGGTAATATTCACAGGACAAAAAAAAAAAAAAGAATTCCTCTTCCAAGTTCCAACTCGTCTCGCAACAAACCGTTGTGACAAGAAACAAGAGAAAAATATGCCACGTATCCTTGAAAAATTCAATATCCACTACAAGAATTTTATGTTTTCCCTACAAGTAAAAGGGAAAGGCTCTTATTTGTGAGAAAAAAATATTTGCAGATGACAAATATTTGTAGGCACATTTGTGAAGTAAACATCGAGGGGTGGGTAAAAAACGACAAATTTATGAAATTTGTGGGCTAAAGATTTTCCCTACGAATCATTTGGAGGTTAATACAACATGTTGTGTAAGTTTTACCCTAACAAAATTATTCGTCTGCTAAAGTTAAATTTTGCCCACAAAAAGGTTTCACTTTTCCCTACAAATTATATTGTGGGTTAAATCGTACGTCTCCCTACAAATAAATTTTATGTGGAAAGAAAATTTGTAGGTTAAGATATACACATTTTTCCCTACAATTAAAAATTTGTGGCAGCATGATACATATTATTTTGTGATTATTTTGTGGGAAAACATATTTGTAAACTACTATGAAATAATTCGTAGGGAGAAATTAAATTATTTTTACATATTTTATTTGTTATTTATATTATAGTAATTTTTGAACTTTATTCAAAATAATAAAAAGATATAAAAAGATAATAAATTAATTAATACATGTAGTTTCAATCAATGTAACATTTAATCCAAAATATTTCATCAAAACACAAATAAAAACTATTCACCAAGTTGTTGAAACTTTATGAAACTTTAAATTTTATAAAACTAAAAACTTTAGAACTTAAAAACCCTAATTCCTTTATTGTCAAGATTTTCTATGTCAAATTACTAAGAAAATTAATAATGCGGAATATACCTTAATTTTTTGGGAATGATTCTTTATTACTGGATCTTGATTCCGGATCTTGAATCTTGAAACATGAACTGCAATATTTTTCATGTTTGAGTTCTTCAGTTTTAATCTTGAATTTTGCCTCATTTGATTCTTTTATTCTTATTCTTGATTTTGCTTCTTGATTCATAGTCTTTATTCTTGAATTCATTCATCTTTATTCTTGATTTTAGATTGTATGTTCTTGATTGTGAGTTTTTAAATCTTTCTCTTCAATATGATTTCTCTTGTATTCTTGTGTTGATGGAATGACACAAATAATGAGAATTACTTATGAATTGGAGACCATAACATTATGTATACATAAGTATTTCGCCCATCATGAAAATACAATTTTAAAGGAATCTGGTCTCTACAAATATAATTATGTCCACACTTTATTTAGATGCCTTAAACTCAACAATTTAATTCTTTATTAGATCACTTTAAATAGGCTTAACTTTAAGATAACCTCATACACAATTAATTATATATGTAGGCTCACATAACAAATTAATAAACTCAACAATCTCCCACTTGGGCCACATATGTTACCCGATAAATGTGTATAACCTTATGACGTTAAAACTTTTGCTATCATAACTAAAAGCATCTCTGAACAATCTCGTCAATCAATTATGTCAATATAGAATCAAAGCGATCTTCGTTATAATTATTATAACTAAACCCTCAATGGTTCATGATATAAATCAAGTTTAGATGTGTAGCATGGAAATTACATGGAGTGTGATCCAAAAATGTCTATTTTCTACTAGTCCACCTTATTCTTTCATACAATTAACCATAAAACTTTAATTAGAGTGGAACTGAACTAAATACTTTATTTTTGAAATAAATCGAATATCCATAGATAAAAATATGTGTNATTGGTCATACCTTGTTTTTTAATGAGATCAACCATAAACTTTAATTAGAGTGGAACTGAAAGGAATACTTTATTTTTGAAATAAATCGAATATCCATAGATAAAAATATGTGTCTAAAACAGACAAAATTCGAATACAAACTCACATTAAACCGACATATCATCAAAAGATGCAACACTCATTTGAACATTATGCTTATGAAAGACGTTGAGTGGCAGCCATTTAGTAAATGAATCCAAAATTATGGAGTTTATCCTAATATGATTTATAAAAACCTAACTACTCTAAATTCTTTCCTTAATAATTAGAAACTTGATATCTATAAACTTTGACACCGTCAAGATCCTATTAGAATACAAGATTGCTATTGTCACCTAATAACTAAAGTGGTCTTTCAAATCCATCCAAAATATGCAACTTAGTGATAATATTTTGCAGTCATATTCCATAATCAGAATCAGAATATCCAATAATCTCCAATTGGTCTGATTTTCCCAAATGTTATGTAATCATTAGTTCTTTGTAAATGCCAAATAACCTAATTGGCTGCTTTTCAAATATCCATCACAGAGTTACTTAAATATTTGTCCAACATTCCAGCAATGAATATTATATCCATATCTATGTAAACCGAAACATATATTAAACTCCCAACTGTTGAAGCAAAGAGAATTTTGTGTATTTCCTTTGCTTTAAGTTTAACATTGGGGCATTAATTGAGACTAAAATTGTCTCCCCTAACAATAGAGGTATTACCTGATTTACATACCTGCATCCCAAATCTTTAAAAACTTTATCCACATAACTCTTTTATAGGAATCCAAAAATGTCCCGAGAACAATCTCGGTGTATCTGTATCCCGACACAAAAGAGGTGTCACCAAGATCTTTCATTTCAAAATTTCATGACAAAAATCTCTTGATTTCTTACAATATACCTATATCATTGCAGACAAACAGTTTGTTATCAACATGCAATATCATGAAAATATGCTTACTCTCACTGAACTTGATGAAATTTGTAATACCATTAACGAGAAGCCTACTTAAACTCATAGATGGATTTCTTTAGTTTGTAAACTATCTGGTGTAGCTTAAGATAAAATGTGTCACCAATGCCATAATAGTCCTAAAAAAGTCTTTTATAGAAATCGGAGAGAAAGTCTCTTTAATGTCAATGTCTTCTTTTTGAGTAAAGACATTTGCAACAAGACGAGCCTCATATCTCTCCACATTACCCTTTGAATCCCTCTTGATTTTAAATATCCATTTACAACCAATGTGACTCGCACTTTGAGGCAATTGGATGATTTCTCAAACGTCATTGTTACTAATGAAATTTATCTCTTTATTTATAGCATTAATCCATTCTTGAGAATTATTCATTTGCATGACTTGATGAAAGTTGATTGATCAAATCTTTTTCCATCAATCCAATACTATCCTTATTTTCTTAAAGAAAGACTATAAAATTATTCGAATTGCCATTCTCTTTTCTTTCGTGGATCTCCTTAATGACATTCGTTCTTGAGATTGTTCTTCTGAAACAATCTTTCAATTATATATAGGGGTGGGGTTTTTTGTACTATTTTATTGATTCGAAATTGCTTCTTGAACAAGATTTGGAGCAAGAATTTGTCCCTGGTCCTGATCATCGTCAATTGCAAGAAAAGAGATATATACATATCTTTCTTCAAAGACAAAATCCTTAACTTTAAAATCTTATCTCCCTTCGCAAACTCTACATCCTCAAATAATCGAACATTTTCTGTTTCGAAAATTGACCTAATAGTGAGATCTTTAAAATTTGTATCCCCATAACAGTTGCTTTACTATGAACTTTATTGAGAATTTAAGTTGCAAACTTTAGTGCTTCAACCTAGAGAGATTCCAGTGTAGTGTGGGACGACTCCACTTTCCTTTAGGAATTTTAACAAAAAGCCATGGACTTTGTTCTCCGGATTCGTCATATTTGTTATAATATTCATCGCTATGGTAAGATCTGACTTGTTTAATTCTTTTACCGAGTTGATTTTCAACATCTCTTTAGTATTGAACTTGTCCAGTGATTGCAATTACTTATGAATGAGATATAGGTAGCCATAATGAGAAAAATCGTTTATGAACATAATAAATGATTCTCGACCATTTTAAGAAGCCAAAGGGAATGACCCAAAAATATCTGTTTGAATTAGTCCTAAGACGTTCGTAGTTCTATTGGCATCTAATCTCCTTATATTTATTTATGTCCCCTACGTGTAAACATTAAAGTCCGTAAAATCAGGGGAATCTAAAATTCTTTCTGACACAAGCTATTCCCTTTTCCTTTTGAGAGATGTGACCTAATCGCTTGTGCCATAATGAAATGAAATTATTATTGGTTAATTTATGTTTTATACCCCTTGAATTCACATGTATGGTTTTTTTTATAAGAGGCAATCGTATTAAACAAGTATATGTTATCATAACCGAATAAAGAATTGGTACCCAAATATTTGAATTCAGAAAAAGATCAAAGTGACTATTTTCAATTGAACAAAAATAATAATATTTGGTCAATGTAAAAATAGAAACCAAATTCCGTCTAAAAGACGATATCGCAAATATCTCTTTCATATTGATAACCAGTCTTTAATGACCTAAAAGTCTATATAGCCTCAACCTTAACTGATTTGCCATCGCCCCACATAGATGAATCTTTTCCCATCAATTGGCTTAAGGCTATTCAGGCAAACCCGCATAGACACGCTTATTTAAATAGTGACACCGATTTTATCCACTAAGTGTATTTAGGTATTGAAACTAAATTAATCTCAAAACAAACCAAAGTGAGAAGTGTACTTCTTTATGTATACCAAATTTTCATAAAAGTAACAGTCAGATTTATCATTTTCAGGCTTTTGCTGTATATTTTGAACCAAACCAGATGCAGCTTTCTTATTCTTTATAATTGTCCTTAGAGATACTTGCTAAGCGGGTAATATCATTTTTATCCTACTTTAACCTTTCTTCTTCTTGCATACAGTTTGGAATGATCTCATTAAGAGTCAACTTTCTTTCCCTTTTGACAGTTGTAACTGACCTTAAATTAGCTAAATTGTGCAAGAATATAAATCAAAACTAAATGCACGAGCAAGTCATCACACATCTCAAGTTTTAATGCTTTTAGTTTTGAAGCAAGATGAGATATCTCCATGATATATTCTCTTATTTTCTTTACCCTTATATTTTAGTGAAATCAAGTTCGTCGGAAGCGTACTAGTTTAGGCATTATCGCCTCTTGGAAAGCATTTTTTAGTTTTTTTTTTAAGAAATTCTTTAGTAGTAGTTACCTTATCGGACACAGTGCCCCTAAATATTTCTGGAATTCTACGCTTCATGATCATAAGACGTATGCGGTTTGAACGATCCTGAGTATTCGAGTCTCGCTTTTATTAGCGAAACTTTTATTCGTAAGAGTAGTCGATTGTTCAGTCTTTACAAGGTCAAGATCCATGCCGCCAAGAACGATACAAACTTTCTCTTTTTAGCCCTTAAACTTTGGTTCAAATGCATAAATTTAATTGATTAGTTGGCAGATATTGTAGAACTAGATGGATTAACCTAATAGAGAACTTGAACTTAAATAACATGTTCACTTGTGAATCCATATTGGACAATCGATAATTTCAAATAATGGTGCGCCCTATCATAAGAGATTGAGTACAACATTGATATTTAGTATTTGGACAAAAATATCAACTTGTAAGTGGTGCTCTTTGTGTAGTAATCAAATATTGACAATAAATCCAGTCAAACATCAAGTTTATCTTTGGACTAAGGACCATGTTCATATAATGGAAAACTTTACAATTGTTACATATTTATTTCCACAAGTGTGTAAAAAATTCGACAACATATTAACCTTCATNATATTGTCAAATATTAAGTCTATCTTTAAATCGACACATTCTTTACATAACGGAAAAACTTTATAATTGTCACATATTTGTTATGGCGGGTGTGCATGTAATTTGACCAAATATTAACATTCTTTTGGGCCAGTCAACACCCACATGAATTACATACAAACAATCATCGTAACATTCCAAATAAATTAATTTATGCAAGAGAGGTTACTTTCGTAACATGTTGTTTCAACTAATCTATTTTAAAAAATTAATAATTCGAAATAAATATGAAGTACTAAGATTTGAATTAATTGCTCCTGTCGCCAAAAAGAAAAAAAAATTTATACGCCTGAACATGAAACCAACGCTGCAGTGCTCGAATTGGGGTCACCAACCGCCATGCCATCAACTAATGGGAGTCTTACCACCACCACCCATCCACTGCGATCCATTGCCACAATTAACGTCGCTGCCATAATGGAAGTGCTTTTTTTGAATGAGTTGTTTCTCCGACCACCACCCCTTCATCCTTGCACCATCACCGTGATGACACCACGAAACAGCCTCATATCATTTTCTTTTATTTCTTTGAATTTATAATTCAGATATTGAATTTAATTTTTTTTATTCTGGTGTTTGTTGGATGAATTGATGCATGGATTATATTCTGTTAACAAAAAATATGTGTATGCAAAGACGACAAAAACGTCAGTTACACTTGCAAAATATCGAATACGGTTTTGACTTACCGAAACCAAGATACAAGCACAAAACTCGATTTATTGAAATGTAGAAATTAGAAGAAAATGAATAGAAGCAATGTATGCGAATATAAATCTCTTTGAGACGAATTTTGCTCACACACTAGTGCTAACATGATCAAATGGGCGTTCGGCTCCCAAGATACAATACTTCTTCCGAAATCAATAAAGCACAATATAAATTTGTCGGGCGAATCAACGCTTAACTATACTCTTCTAGAACGGAAGATATCGAATACTAATTATCAAACATGAAACTCAACAATAATTTGAAAATTATTTTGACATAATTTTTTTAAAAAAGAAAGAAGTAGAAATCAAATAAATGAAATTGATTTGGAGTGAATAAAATGGAATTAGGAGGTCATATTTATAGATTGTCATGCGTCCCTTTGAATGGTCGCTTTTGACGTAAATTAATTTCAACCATTAGATCACACTATTTCATATTAATGGTGTAGATTGTATCATATCAAAATGTCACATCCATTTCGAAACAGTATGACTTTTTGATATGCACTATTTGTAAATGATGAGTCTTGTCTAGTAATCACATCTATTAGAGATTTTTCCAATTCACACATTTAAATCCTATATATTAAACCATTAATCCCAATAGTGATGGTGTTGGGGATGACAGTTCTCGTGATAGTTTTTTATGGTGGTGATGTGTTTTTGTATGTATTGTGGTGGTTTGGGATGGTGGTATGATGGGGTGGAGGATTTTTTTTCTCGTGTGTGCAGATGATGGTGATGGCGATGATGATTGTTGGTGGTAGTACTTGTGGTACATATCTTACCAGTTTGATGGTGGTAGCATCAATAGCGGTAGTGGCGACATTGTATGACACGGGGTATGGGGGTCGACAGTGGTGGCGTAACATGGTATGTTATGGGTAGTGGTGGTGGTGATCTGATGGTGATGTTGTAATAATTAATGTTACAAGTGTTACGCTCGACGTTGGTGATGTAACAATGAATGTTACAAGTGGCATCTTGCACCTTCTATGACCTATTTAACCCGCCTTCAAAATGAGAGATAGGCCTTTAGCAAGGAAATATGTCGGATTAGTGGCGATGACTATGTAACACTAAATGTTACAAGTGATAATGATCCTGATAATCGTGGTAATGGAGAAAATAAGCAATAAAATGTGTATAACACATTGCATTACTAGTGATGGTGATGATGGTGAGATTTGTTTAACATAATTTTATAGAATGTAGCACTTTGTGTTACAAAATTTATTGTAAAAAATAGTATTTTTTAAAATAAAAAATATTTAAAAGTACGTATTGAATTAATAAACCTTTTTTTATGTATTTGTGAATTATTCCTAAGGAACAAAGTCAAATATTGATGATGTTCATCCTATCCAATTATGTCAAAAATCAAAATGGGCCAATTAAATTCATTGGGCCCTTTTAATTTTGGAGACACAAAAGATTAAAGTTTTGGGATAATTACATAAAACCAGCTGTTTAGTTTCAAGTTTATGAAAATCAGGTTTAAGCTTTATTTAATCAAAAATCAGGTTTTAATTTCACAATTAATATTAATAATAGTATTATAAAATTAAATTAATCTATATACCCACCCTACTATCTACCCCCCACCAAATTCATTTTAAAACCCTAAATCAACTCTCTAACCATTTCTCTCTACACTCTCACCGTCCCCGCCTCTACCGCCTGCCGCCCGTCTCTTCCCCTCCCCCTCCTTCACTCTGCTACGAATCACAGCAGTGTCGACGCTGCTGTAAATCGCAGCGACGGTCGAGACGACGCTGCTGTGATTCGCAGCAGCGTTTTGGTGGTTTTCTCGATGGTTTTCGCAGCAGTGTCTGGTTGATTTCGAAGCTGCGATTTTGCGGTGGTAAAAAGCTCGATGTTGGTGCCGTACGTCTCTTCCCCTCCCTCCCTCCCCCTCCCTCACTTTGCTGCGAATCACAACAGCGTTGACGTTGCTGTGAATCGCACGCTGCTGACCGTCACTGTGATTCACAGCAGCGCGCTGCTCCGATTCGCACAGCATCTGGTAGTTTTCTCTGTGGTTTTCGCAGCAGAGTGTGGTGGATTTCGTAGCTGCGATTTTCCGATGGTAAAAAGCTCAGTGTTGGTGGTTGTTGTCGCTTTTTGGTATTGCTGTGCCGGTGGTTGTGGTGGTGTTGCGGCGGGGTTGACGGAGAGTATTTGTGACCAATTAGTTGGTCGATCTGTGACCAATTAATTCGTCCGATCGTGTGTTCTGCGGTTGGTTAGTTTGTGTTTGTGTGGTGGCGATAAACTTGTATGGATCTGTGGTGGCTGTCCGTGTAATGGTGTTTTGATGGGGCCGACGATATTGGTCGTGTTGTGCAGGGGGCAACGGTGGTGGTTGTTGGTGTTATTGTTGGAGGGTGGTTATGACTGTGGCGGTGGCGGCATGTATGGGATGAAGTGTTTGTGACAAACTATTTGGTCGATATGTGACCTGTGACCAAGTATTGGTGGGGTACTGGGATTGATGGACGGGTATTTGGGTGTCTATGACCAACTATA
>CAIGRT010027402.1:0-14813 GCA_903798405.1 Fraxinus platypoda | reverse complement strand
TTCGCAATCAAACGGACCCTTAGATATTTAAATGTATTTATAAAATGTAGAAAACTTAGATATTTTTAAAAAGAATTACTTTTAAGTAATTTTAAGTTTGTAAAGGCACATCCAAACATGGATTAAGCCCATAATTTCCTAGCAATTTCCTCTTCTCTGTCGTTTTGCTCCTCTTTCTTCCCTTCCTCGCATCTTTACCGTGTGGTGGGTAGTACATAGCACGTGGAATTCCACAAATATCAGTATCTCATTTTTCTCTCTTAGTCTGCTCTGCTTAATCACGTCTTCAATCATGGAGGATGGTATATTCTCTCTCTATACTCATATTTTCTAAAAGCTAAATACATAAAAGTGTTATGTGAGTGCTTGTAAGCAGCTTAATCTTTGAATTATGAGAAACTGCCGTGGTATGATCTATTTATGCTGTTAATGTAATTCAAACTAGCTAACTTCATAAAGAATCGAATAAATTAGCTTATCGGTCGTTGAATGTTGATTCAGCGAGCGAATCTGCTTGAAATTTGAAAAGAGGAATTTTTTATTAAAAAAAAAAAAGAAGAAATTTGTTAAAGGAAAACTAGATGCCTATTGTGTATGTGATTACAGAAGTTTGAGGAAACTTGGGGTTTCGTTAATGATTTTGATACAGAGAACTGCCTGTTGTTGAGATAACATAACATATAAACCACATATAGAGAACAATGAATTTACTGTTTTTTCTTTCCTTCACAGCTTTTAGACTGTCACTGTAATATTTCGCAAACAATGCATTTTAGGGAAGGTATACAGAATAAGCGCCTGATCCTAGTACAAAAGCACGCAATAATATATTTTCAAATATTCTCAAGAAGGTTAGATATTCTTGGATTGTAAATAATTCATGTTAGGTGGTTACCGTTCTTGTTATTCATTTTCATAGAAACTTTGTGTGAAAAATTGTATTTTGTAGATATTTGGAGGTAAGGTTTTATGTTCCCCTCCATTTACCATTTTCATGTTAATTCACCAAGGTAGTTGGCAATGCCGAAACCCCGTTGAAGTGTAGTTAAGTAGGCCTAATAAACCCTTACCTCACTTGGATAGACTTTACCGCAACCCCCGCCCCCCCCAAAAAAAAACAAAAAACAAAAAGAAAGCCAGGTTTTTACGTCCATAATGTGTTGTGGTTGCTTAAGATAAATTTGTTATTGATTTGGAAT
Source organism: Fraxinus platypoda (assembly GCA_903798405.1). Taxonomy (NCBI): domain Eukaryota; kingdom Viridiplantae; phylum Streptophyta; class Magnoliopsida; order Lamiales; family Oleaceae; genus Fraxinus; species Fraxinus platypoda. The sequence continues at coordinate 13,614 of CAIGRT010027402.1, read as the reverse complement.
ACAGACATAGCATCGGACAATAGAGACTTAGAGAAAGGGTTGATATCAGCAACAGGAAGCCAAAACTCTCCATCTGAACCGTCTCCCGCACCATCACCATCTGCAGCAACTCCGCCAGCTCTGGTTTTATCAAATTCTGGGAAGCGAATTGATCAAGCTGGGAGAAAGAAATATGTGAAAAAGGTTACTGGCAGGCACAATGACACGGAGCTACATTTGGCGGCCCAAAGGGGTGATCTTGTGGCTGTGAAATCGATACTTAATATTGATTCTCAAATGGTGGGGACTCTAAGTTCAACAGATTTTGATCGAGAGGTTGCAGAGATCAGAGCCTCGGTTGTGAATGAAGTAAATGAGTTAGGAGAGACAGCATTATACACTGCAGCAGAGAGAGGGCATTTTGATGTGGTAAAAGAGCTACTGAAGTATTCTAATAAGGAAACACTTGTGAAGAAGAATCAATCTATGTTTGATCCTTTGCATATAGCTGCAAGAGAAGGCCACCATGGTGATTATCTGAACTTATTGCTCGTCTTTTTTTTACCTCATTTTGAAGTATTCTAGATATTGCTCTCTAGTTGCGCCTCTGGTTTCAGTTATGTGATGGTTTATTACGTTGGAAACTTGGCCCATAAAAATTATCTTAATTTATTTAAAGAGATGAGGGACAAGGTTTTAGCAGTGTATATAAGTTTTGAATTTGATTTCAGATTCTTGGATGTTAATTGTATTTGAGAAATTCATTTGCTGTCTTCGATCTGTGAATTCATAGAACCTGAGGACACATACCCTGTTGAACTCTGCTCATTATTAGTGGAGGGCATATTGACAGCATGGAATTTGGATATAAAGCACAGGTTGAGACCATTTAGCATTATCTAAAGGTTTAGTTCACTATAATAGGTTGACTTTGGACTGATGGAGCTTGTTTTACATTTGGAGTTGAGCAGAAAATATTACACGCCTGCTGTGTGTAATGAGAAAAAAGCATCCCCTGCAGTCGCGTGGAAACAACTTCAATTCATTTCTTTTTCAGATCCTGGAATGTTAACATTTTCCTGGGTGATGGATCGATCTGATTGCAGTTTTCAAAATTACAGCATTGCTCGCATCTGGCACAATCAATCCACTGGATGACGATTCATTGAAAGTGCATGAGCTTATGTTATGAAGTCCTCGGTCAATCTTCGAAATTGACCGATTCCCATCTAACCTTTCTTTTCTGTGTTGTGTCTTTTGTCCTCTGTTTTGTTGTTTCTATCAGGCCTGACACTGACATCGAATCATTGAATTTCAGAAATTGTTCAAGTGCTTTTAGACCATGACCCTGAACTAAGCAAAACAATTGGTCCTTCCAATGCAACCCCTCTTATAACTGCTGCTTCAAAAGGGCACATGGATGTAGTTAATGAACTGCTGTCTACGGATTGTAGCTTGCTGGAAATTTCCAGATCTAATGGAAAAAATGCATTGCATTTAGCCTCCAGACAGGGGCATGTGGACATTGTCAATGCATTGCTTGAGAGAGATCCACAATTGGCTAGAAGAAAGGACAAGAAAGGACAGACTGCATTGCATATGGCTGTGAAAGGGGTTAACTGTGAGGTGGTTAAATTGCTCCTTGACGCCGATGCAGCTATTGTGATGCTGCCAGACAAATTTGGAAACACAGCATTACATGTAGCCACAAGGAAAAAGCGAGTAGAGGTACGTTTTAGTTTGCTGTTTTAAAATTTATTCTATTAGTGTACCTTTTACTTCAAGGTTCAAATACATGAATTATATCCCAAACCAAATTGCTTGTTATCCCCCATTGAAAATTAATACAAATTTACTCTTATCAAGTTTCATAAACACATATTTTCATGTGCTTCATAAATTTTCTATACGAGTATACGTATCCATTATTATCATAAGAAATCCCTGAAGAACTTTGAACATTGTGTAACTCATGAATGCTGTCTAGTGAAAAATACATCTATTTGTTAGTAAAGAGAGGCCATTTGATAACCCGGTTCTTGTGTTTCTAATGTTAAAAAAATGAGAGGCCATAAGTTAATTTTTTTTCTTTTGGTTTAGAAAACATAAGCAGAAGAGAGACAACATAATTGAGAAAAACTTGTTTTTGAATGTAGTTTAGTCATGGTAATTTTAATTACAAGGTAATTTTGCTGCATTCTTCTAAAGAAAAAGAAAAACAATTTACCTTGTATTTAGAAAAGAAAAACAACAGGCTTTATTCATAATTGACTTTACTGTGGATTTTCTCCCTTTCAGCTAGCAACCTAATTACTCTTTTATCAATATTGCCCCTGTTCCATGCCTGCTTTTAGAACTTCAAATATGGGGCCAATGCAATGCTGATATACACGCATACACATGCTATATTTCTTAATTTAGTTGTGGGGGATTTTTTTCCTTGCAGATAGTCAACGAGTTGTTAAGCCTTCCTGATACCAATGTCAATGCACTGACAAGAGATCACAAAACTGCTCTTGACATTGCTGAAGATCTTCCACTCTCCGAAGAATCTTCACAAATAAGGGAATGCCTTTGTCGTTATGGTGCCGTTAGAGCTAATGAGTTGAACCAACCAAGGGACGAGCTACGGAAAACTGTAACTCAAATCAAGAATGATGTCCACTTCCAGCTTGAGCAAACTAAGAGAACAAACAAAAACGTCCATGGAATTGCCAAAGAGCTTCGGAAACTCCATCGAGAAGGCATCAACAATGCTACCAACTCAGTAACTATAGTGGCGGTGCTATTTGCAACAGTTGCCTTTGCAGCCATTTTCACTGTGCCCGGTGGGGATGACAGCAATGGGATGGCCGTCGTTGTGAAAAGTATTTCCTTTAAGATCTTCTTCATATTCAATGCTATTGCACTTTTTACGTCCCTTGCAGTTGTGGTCGTTCAAATTACATTGGTTAGAGGCGAGACGAAGGCTGAAAGACGTGTAGTAGGAATTATTAACAAACTGATGTGGTTGGCTTCAGTGTGTACTTCAGTGGCATTCATGGCATCTTCTTATATAGTGGTTGGGCGCACATACCAGTGGGCTGCAATATTGATTACAGTTGTTGGTGGGGTTATAATGGGTGGGGTTCTTGGGACCATGACTTACTATGTGGTGAAGTCGAAGAGGATACGATCAATGAGGAAGCAGGCTCGAAGTGGCTCCAACTCCTGGCGTCACTCCGAGTTTTCTAATTCGGATGCCGACCGGATTTATGCCCTCTGATCGAAGAAAATACCATTATGAGAATGTGGACGAAGTAGAATTGAGATTTTAATTCCTGCTCTGAGTACCAAGTATAAATATGAATATGTCAGTTGCTGATTTATATTTGACGTGAAATCTATGTTAGTTAAATTTTCACTTTTCACTTCTCACTTCGTATTTTCTTAGTTTATATACAGTACTTCTTCGAAAATTAGAGAAGAAATTATTATTTAAAAAATCTAAACAAACCTTCATCATAATATAGCACCTTTTATTCTTTGATGAAACTCATCTCCTTAGAAATGAATTTTTTCATCTTTGAAGACTAATGTTATACATTATTATTAGTCGTGTGATGAACACTCGTAATAAATAAAGGAATAATGCTATTTATAATGAATAAAAGGAACAATTTCAAAATACAAACAAAATCAAACCATTTCTTGCGGTTTGATTTGAGTTCAAACCATAATTTTAACGACACAAAAATAACATATTGTAAATTAGTAAAAAATTAATGTGAAATCTCAGAATAACACTTAAATGGTAACATTCTAAATATAAATGTTGCACCATAATTTTATCTCGAAGCTTAAACAATAAAATTAATATAAGGTTCAACAGTAAAATTTGAGCTTGCAAATTCATTTCTTTTTTAAAAAAATAAGAAAATATTATAATAATAATAATTATTTCCATAAAAGCCTATAGAATCCATTATCAAGTAAATTAACAAGCATAAATTGAATTAATAGATAATATATTTTGAGTAAAATAATAATAATTTTTTAATTGAGCGAATAATTCAAAATTTTTAACAATTGAAATTTAAATCAAACATTTCCAAACAGTTTGATTTAGCCCCCGTTTGGTGCACATTTTGAAGGTAAGAATGCATTTTTACTGTTGATGTAATGGAGAATATGTGGTTGAAAAATTATTGATGTGATGGAAAATATTATTTTATTGAAGAATGTGTGATTAAAAATTCATTTTCCTATTAATTGTTTCGTCCCACCATGTGTACCACAATGATTGTGAGATTTAGCCCCCGTTTGGTGCACATTTTGAAGGTAAGAATGCATTTTTACTGTTGATGTAATGGAGAATATGTGGTTGAAAAATTATTGATGTGATGGAAAATATTATTTTATTGAAGAATGTGTGATTAAAAATGAGTAAAAAAATGAGAATGAAAAAAATAACGTAGACCAAAAAATAATTTAATTTTGAAACTGTGTAAACCTAGACCACTTGCACCTAAATCAACTGTATTTTTGTACACTCCTCGATTAGGGTAACCGTTACCGTCCGTCCGCTGCCTCCCTCCATTGGAAGCTTAAACCTCACAAAACCCTCGACGGAGAAATTTACACAGAATCCTAATCAACTTCTACTGATTTCTTGTCGCATAAATTGAGAAAAAGGAATTGCAATGAACAATCTCAAGTTATCATGGGAGGTGTCATCGACGCTGCAGTTACCGTCGGAGAATGGAGAAGAAGAAGTCCTCCAGTTATTGGCCATCGACATGGAGCGCAACCGCCTTTTTTTCTCCTCATCGGCAAACTTTATATACGCCACTCAAATTCCTTCACCTCAAGTAAGAATCATGTATTAGTCTCCATTTTATAGGTCTTTATGTCTCCTTGCATTTCCGTGCTTATTCATCAAGCAAAATAAATCGAAAGCGTTTGATTTTATGGTTCCATTAGAGCATTTTTAGCTAAGCCTAGGACAAGAAGTAAAAAATTACTTTTTTTGTATACTCTTATTGAAGTAACAAAATAAATAATGCATAGTTATACATATCTAATTGTTTTCACAGTCTTTAGTGTTTATTTTTGAAAAGTCTTTCTTTCTAGCCAATCAGTTGTTTTAGGTTGTTTGGGATGATGAAAAATTGATACGTACAAATTGTATTTATTTGATGATGTTGAAGTTAATTTTAAACATGAAATGGGTTCCTCAAATTACTATTTTACATAAAAAAAAAAATTTGTCTATTGTTTTCCAGTCTTGCATTCTCATTCGTATCGGTCTATTGGAAACTGAAAGGAAGGGATTTTGGTGTGCAACCTATTAAAGTTAAAGTGAGCAAAATGTTACATGTTTGGACGGACTTTATGAACTTAGGTTGGTTAATTGAATGGCGGAACAGCCTCATTTGAGTTTGAGCTTGTTGTGGATGCACTTCACATGCTGTATCACTTCTCTTTAATTATGCAGGCTATTGATATAGGTAAGAAATAATAATGGCCAAAACCATGCTGCATGAACTTGGCATCGAAACAATCTAGTGAGAAACGAAAAATGAGAAGATTAAATACTAAACAGAGATTTGTTTATGATGAAAATTTAAGAGTGAACTAGCAAATGTCCACATATTTTTCTGAAGTTGCTCATATGTTATACTGATAATATCAAGAGTTCTTGGATGATTATGCATTTGTGTTTTCCTCTTTCTTTCCTACTTTCTTTCTTTCTCTTTCTTACAAGTTGGTTGTGACTTAAACCAGATTGCAGGAGCATGGAGTAAAACCTTGTTACCTGCTTTTGTTCAGCTCATTGATTTAGAAAGTGGAGATTCCATTACTTCCTTGGAATATCTTATGGAGAAGGAAGCCTTGATCATTGGAACTTCTTTTGGACTTCTGTTACTTTATAATGTGGAAGATAATGCAACAGAAATTGTTGGCAGAGTGGAAGGTGGTGTAAAGTGCATCTCACCTAGTCCAGATGGAGATCTGCTTGGTGTAATTACTGGTTTTGGGCAAATTCTAGTGATGACTCTTGATTGGGATGTATTATACGAGATAGCCCTCGATGATCTTCCTGAGGATGTTCATGTACGTAAGGACTTCTTACAGTATTCGCCAATCTGTTAGCATGCTTTTCGAATATCTTTAAATCCTCACTAACCTTTAATATCCTTTTGTTGTGTGATCTTTTGGATAAATTGTACCGTGTAATTATCCAATGCAGAATGTGTTGAACCAACATGAACTGTTCCTGTGGACAATTAGTTAATTGTGCCATACGTAAAAAACTGGACTAGGTCGGGTAGTCAAACTGGAAGACCAATGAAATAGGTATCAGATCAGTCCAGGTGGGTATATTGGATCACCTTGCTAACATTCCAGACCTGTCAAACCTGGGCTGGTTTTTGAGCGACCCGTTTGCAAACATACCAGACTAGTCAAACCTGGATGGTTTTAGGTAAACTGGTGACCCAGTGTGCAAACATACCAGACCTGTAAACTTAAGCGGGTAAAACTGCACCACCCTTCGCCAAGAGGGAAGAAAGATTCTGGTAAACAATTTTCATTAAGAAAATAACTGTCATAACCAAGAGAGCCCTATAGAACTTACGCTTTCTTGCACCTCTAAAACTTGAAATACGTGTATTAAATGATTCAGTTTCCGGACCATCTTTGTTCTAAGTTGTGGAATTCAGATGGCATTATTGTATCTATTACTGGATAGGGTATGATTATGTCAGCATAGAAAAAATTCACTCCAAAATAATGATGTTGACTAATGATACTGAAGTTGGGGGGATAAAGTTTAAAGATTCACCATTGTCATCAGTCATGTCAACTTTGGAGTCTTTCTGACCCTAGAACACACTGTAGCTTGGAATGTCATTGATTATGAGAGTTGTTGGTGAAGGTCTGCTTTAGTTATATAATGATGCATGGACACTTACTATGGCAGTGTGTTCGTGTCAAACACGACACTCTTCGGAAACTCAAGGACTTATATTTAACAAGCCACGTGTTCTTGTCCCATTATGTATATTTTTCAAATTATCGATGCTTGATAGATACATTAGAGACACCTCTCCGGCAAGTGTTAAACATGTCATGTGTCGTGTCCTATAGTAAAAAATATAGAAATAAATATATAATATCTGAATTTAAAATTTTAAAGAATTCATATGGACGTTTCTGTGTCCTACTTTCTAGAAAATTCACGTCTTGGCATGTCCATTTCGTATCCATGTCTGCAACTACTTATATTTTTTAGTTGTATTTCAAACAGTTTCTTGTAGATAATGTGCTCAATTTAGCTAAGAAAGAAGTCTCTTCATTTACATAAAATAAATAAATAATTTTTTTTCTTTCACATCTACTGAATAACACTTGTTTGAAAGAACGATAGTTTCAAATACTCGTATGGTGTAACAATAGCATGGAAAATTGAGTTTTTACTGTTTTATGTAATTGTTTAATGAGTCATTATATTGAACTATATTTATAGGAATCAACATTTTCTTCTAGCTATTCATTTGGAAGTCCCATTTCATGGAGAGGGGATGGGAAATTCTTTGCGACATTGAGCAAGGTGCATGATTCTTTTCCCTTGAGTAAGAAGCTTAAAGTTTGGGAACGTGATTCTGGGACACTCCATTCTGTCTCAGAATTAAAGCCCTTTATGGGATCAGCTGTAGATTGGATGCCAAGTGGAGCACGAATTGCCACAGCTTATGATCGGAAGGAAGAGAAGCAGTGTCCATCCATAGCTTTCTTTGAGAGAAACGGTTTAGAAAGAAGCTCATTCAGTATCAATTTAGGAACTGATGTGACCATAGAAATCCTCAAGTTTAACTGTAACTCAGAGCTTCTTGCTGCTGTCATCAGAGGTGAAACATTTGACACCATCAAGATTTGGTTATTCAGTAATAATCATTGGTACTTAAAGCAAGAGATCAGATATTTAAAGCAGGATGCAGTTAAGTTCATGTGGGATCCAACAAAGCCTTTACAGTTGATTTGTTGGACTCTTCATGGCCAAATTACAACTTACAAGTTTTTCTGGGTTACATCTGTCATGGATAACTCAACAGCATTTCTCATTGATGGCTCAAAGATACTAATAACTCCACTTTCTTTATCCTTGATGCCACCTCCTATGTACTTTTTTAACTTAGAATTTCCTGCCGCTGTTAGGGATATGGCTCTGTGTTCAGATGTTTCTAAAACTCATCTAGCTGCATCTCTGTCAGATGGAAGTTTGTGTATAGTAGAGCTTCCCCTGCTTGATCAGTGGGATGAGCTAGAAGGCAAAGAATTTAAAGTTGAGATTATGTCCTCTGATACTGGTTTTGGATCTTTTATACATCTCGCATGGTTGGATTCACGTGTGCTTCTTAGTGTTTCCCATTTTGGTTTCAGTCATAGTAATTTCACCAAGGGAAAAGATTTTAACAAGGATTGGAGTGCTGGATATTACCTGCTAGAATTTCAGCTTACTTGTTCTGAAAATCACATTCCTGGTTCAATGACATGTTCGGGTTGGCACGGGAATGTTTCCAGTCAAATCTATCTTGAACAGATAGTAATTGGTATAGCTCCTAAACCATTTAATAGATATTCAGCATTTGTTCAATTTGATGGTGGAAAAGTATTTGAGTACATATCAAAATTGGGTGTGGACAAAGAAGTTTCTCTTCAGAGATGTGATGACATGGGTTTTTTAACATCCTGCCCATTGATGGTCATTGCTCCTATCGGAGGCTATGATGAGCAAGAGAAAGATTTGCTTTTTGGGCTCGATGACAATGGCAGGCTGCATCTTAAGGGAATGATAATGTGTAACAACTGTAGCAGTTTTTCAGTTTACTCTAATTCTGCTTGCAAAAGGATTACACATTTGGTACTTGCGACTAAACAGGATCAATTATTTATTGTTGACATTGATGATATTTTGCTTGGACAATTAGAAGAGAAATATGATAATTTCCTGCCTGTTATGAAGAATGGTAAGGGTGCAAATGAAAAAAATTGTATAAACATATGGGAAAAGGGGGCACAGGTTGTTGGAGTCCTTCATGAAGATGAGTCTGCTATCATAATGCAAACAACTCGAGGAAATCTTGAATGTGTCTATCCAAGGAAATTAGTCCTTGCTTCAATTGTCAATGCTCTGGTCCAAAGGCGTTTTAGAGATGCATTGCTCATGGTACGGCGGCATAGGATAGATTTTAATGTTATTGTTGACCATTGTGGTTGGCAAGCCTTTCTTCAGTCAGCTGCAGAATTTGTGAAACAGGTTAATAACCTGAACTATATAACTGACTTTGCTTGTGCACTGAAGAATGAAGATGTCATGGAGACACTGTACAAAAATTATATGTCCCTACCTACCATAAATGAAGATAAATCTGTAGGACATGGTGGACCCAAGGATTTGGATGATAGCAACAAAGTCTCTTCCGTCCTGATGGCTATACGTAAGGCTCTTGAAGAGAAAATTGAGGAAAGTCCTTTGAGGGAGCTCTGCATTTTGACTACTTTAGCTCGAACTGATCCCCCAGCTCTGGAGGAAGCTTTGGGAAGAATAAAGGTTATCCGAGATAGGGAGCTCTCTGTAACAGATGATACCCTGAGAGTGTCCTATCCTTCTGCCGAGGAATCTCTGAAGCATCTCTTATGGTTGGCTGACCCGGATGCTGTCTTTGAAGCTGCTTTAGGACTTTATGATTTGAATTTAGCAGCTATTGTTGCATTGAATTCCCAAAAGGATCCAAAAGAATTTCTTCCAATTCTCCAGGAATTGGAATGTATGCCAACAGTTTTGATGCAATATAACATAGACCTTAAACTGCAAAGGCATGAACATGCTCTCAGGCACATTATGTCTGCAGGAGATGCTTACTATGAAGATTCTATGAACCTGATGAAGAACAATCCCAAACTTTTTCCCTTGGGGCTTCAGCTGATTGGTGATCCTCATAGGGGACGGGAAGTTCTTGAAGCATGGGGAGATCATCTTAGTTCCACGAAGTGCTTTGAGGATGCTGCTTCCGCTTATTTGCGTTGTTTATGTTTAGAAAAAGCTTTAAAGGCTTATCGTGCTTGTGGGAATTGGAAGGGGGTTTTGACAGTTGCTGGTCTTCTTAAACTTGGAAAGGATGAAATTTTGCAGCTGGCACATGAGCTCTGCGAGGAACTTCAGGCTCTTGGTAAACCAGGGGATGCTGCCAAAATTGCCCTGGAGTACTGCTGTGATCTTAACAATGCTATTAGCCTATTGGTCTGTGCAAGGGATTGGGAGGAGGCTTTGAGGATTTCTTTCTTGCACAGGAGAGATGATCTCATTTCAGAAGTGAAAAATGCTTCTATTGAGTGTGCAAGCACCCTTATTTGTGAATACGATGAAGGACTGGAGAAAGTTGGTAAGTACTTGACTCGATATCTAGCAGTTCGCCAAAGAAGATTACTGCTTGCTGCAAAGATCCAATCGGACGAGAGATCAGTTAGCGAACTTGATGATGAAATTGCTTCACAAGCTAGCAGTAGTTTCAGTGGAATGAGTGCATACACCACTGGGTATGTTTTGTATTTGTACTTGGTCGTGCTTCATTATTCCTTCGTTTCATATGCATTTTCCTTTTTTGTATGCACTCATTGTCAAAGTGGAATTAATTGGAACTGTTTGTGTATGATAACAACTATAAATCCACAAGGATTGATTTGAAGGTAGGATGGGATACAATTGTGAGGAGGTCAAGAGTACATTAAGAGGTTAAATCGGACAGAATGCTGAAAAGCTGCATTTGGTTGTTTGATTGTTATTATGAAGCTATAGTGTTTGATAATAACTGGATTACAGGAGGGAGACTTCTGAGGAAACAAAAAACATAATGGCATTCTAAAGGTCTTGCTGATAAATAATTGTCACTAATTAGTTTTACTGTACATGAATATTTGTTTATGACATAAATATGAGCTGTACACTGGCTTTCTTTCATGAGCAGGACAAGAAAAAGTTCAACTGCATCTTTCAGCTCAAGCATATCTACCAAGGGCAGAGATTACAGGCGTCAGCGAAATAGAGGAAAAATTCGTGCTGGAAGGTACATGTAAATTCAAGAATTTCCTTTTTTGTTTCTGTTCATGTTTGTTGCATCTTATGAAATGCATTTTGTTATCATCCAGCCCTGGTGAGGAGATGGCTTTGCTAGAGCATATAAAGGGGATGTCTCTGGCTGATGGAGCAAAACGTGAACTTAAATCTCTGTTGATTTCCCTTCTGATGCTTGGAGGGGAAGACACTGCTAGAAAATTGCAACAAGTTGGCTTAAACTTCCAACTGTCTCAAATTGCAGCTGTAAAATTAGCTGAGGATGCAATGTCCAGTGACCAAATCGATGAGAGTGCATTTTCCTTGGAGAATTACATTCAAAAAGAAAGAGGAGGACTGCATAATTCAGAGGCATTCTCTTGGTTGTCAAAGACACTGCTTTGAGATGAGAGGTAACTAGAACCAAATCTCATACTTCAGTGTACAAGATTGTGTGAATTTGTTACACTCCATTATATTTGCGTGCTAATTCTTTGAGGTGTGCGGATACTTCTGTGTGATGCCAAGTGAACCAATCCAAGATGAACCAGAGCTAGGCGTTGTCTATGCTTTTTTGCTAGGCTAAAGGGCTTTTAAATTTGGTCTGTAAATTGCACCAGCCTCTAGAACTTTTGCACTTACCTCATCCATGGTTTGTTACTGCTGACTCAACTTTTGAAGTAAAGTAGCAGCAGCATTGTAATGCTCAGAAACATTAGTGATCAGTGGAATAGGGATTAATCTTGCAATGGGATTTTAAAACTTGCTTGCAAGTTTTTTGAGGTAAAGCCAACATATTTACATGGTAAAGCTTCCATGATAGCATTGAGATTCCTAGAATCTGACCCAGTATCCAACTATCTGATAGTGCTGATTTTAGACATTTAATGAACTTTGAGTGGCCATTTCTCTTTTCTTAAAATAGGTTTTTTTTTTGTCTACTTATTGCTGATCGATGCGTCAAATTGTTCCCAGTTTAGTATAATCCTTGGCTCTAACCTCAACCATTTATGATATTAAGGTGTTCTGCTGTCTAAGACGAATATAAAGCAAGGTGCTAAGATAAACATTTCCCTCTTTGTCTTCAAGACTGAGCAGAAAAATTATGTCTCAAGCATATATATATTTCATGTCTGTTCATCTGATGAATATTGTCTTACCATTTAGGGAATGAGCAGTCCTTTTGTTTTCCAGTGTAGATCAGGCTTTTTTTTTTTTTTTTGCCTCCAGTCTATCCATATGCTAACATATGCAGATCTGCTTGGCTTGTTATCATCGCTTTCTCTGAGCCAAATCATATATAATGTCTATGGCTTTAAACTGAATCTTGTAGATCTGTCATTGACATGGACATGCTTGGCCTTTTCTTTTCAAGACTGAGCAGAACGTGCATGGAAATTTTTGTCTTCCTGTATATAGGGAAATGATTATTTTCTCTACAGAAAGATTTTGAAGTGTAAAATAATGCTGTGTGGTCACTTGACAGAGTAACAGCTAAGATTTAAATGTGAACTGCAAGTTGAATTGATTCACCATCTATCCATATATCTCCAGGGCTTGCTACATATATAAACTAAGATTACTCGTTTTGTTTTGACGCTCCATTTCATATGTATGTTGTATGCAATTCAATTCATTTTCCAATCCGGTAACAGAGAATTCATCATCATGTACTTTAACTACATAAATTTTTTTTACTGGAATCAATGTCCAAACCTACTAACCAAATCAAGCTGACCCAAATTGGTTTGATTTGGTTCGGCTTCAATAGCGGGATTGGGTTGGTTTGGGTCATACTTTACCCAAACCGACCAAGTCGGTTTTGGTTTCAGATTGGGCTCAAAGCCAACCCATCCCCAACCATGCCCAGGTCTAATTATATATTTGATTGTTGTATCCAAATTTGATCAATGAGTGATGAACATTCATTTTAATAAGGAACCCTATCTTGTCATCTTTCATGGAATTGGTTCGACATCATGTAATTTAATAACTAGTAAATATTAATTCTTTAGATATACTATTACATATATTTTCGAGGGCCTGAAACTTTTGGTGCTTTTGCAGTTATGCTGGATGGACAAATTTCCCTTTCTTTCGGACAAAGCATCCTTAATGTATATCAACGCATCGCAATGCTACTATGGAGCTTGTGGTGAGACGACTTGTTTTTGCTTTGCATTGATGTTATTAATGCATCGGTATCATACACTATGTTTATAGGCTCTCCATTTATGTATTTTACTTCTCTATTTATAATTGAATGTTCTGTTAGATTTTTATGAACTTGTTGGTGAACAAAGAAAAATTACACTACGGTCTTCACTGAGTTTATTGCTGGAATTAGCATAGGACAGTAACTATCATTTCTGCTTTCTATTTAATGGAATGAAAATAATGACTTCCGTAACTTTATTAAAATCATTTTTGGAAGAATAATGTTATTTGCTACAGTTGCTCACTACCGTAGTCTCCCTACTTGACATATGTCACGGTTATTGATTTGATAAAATTATTGTTAATTCCATATCCATCGAAAT
>CAIGRT010027385.1:0-10394 GCA_903798405.1 Fraxinus platypoda | reverse complement strand
AGGGAAGATGGAAATTACATTCCATGTTCCACCTTTTTGCATGTTTGAGTGCCCAAATTTTTCATGGAATTGGTTTTCCGTCTTTCACCCACATGCTCACATTTTCTTGATTTTTGAGGAAAAGCTTTTCCCTCTAGGCAACTTTTTTTTTTTTAAATTTTTTTGCAATGAAAACAAATTATATCCCCAATTGTAACAAATTTTATCCCTTTAATGGATAATTTTCATGGAAAACAAAATCAAACGAACACCAAAAGATTCAAAATTTCAATATTTTCTAGGTGAAAAATTATAACAATCAAACACAATTAATTGACAATTCTCAGTAAAACAAGTTCTAGACAATTCAATTCTATAGAATTCATTTTATTTTCACCCAAATTTCATTCTTGCAATCAAATAGACCCTAATAGTATGATCAACAAAGAAAAGAATGAATAGATACGATTAAATTAAATTAATGACAAAAAAAGATTGTGAATGATAAAATTTGAAAATTGTATTTAATTAGTAGTATTCAAATCAACGTTGTATCAAACTTACAATACTCTAGATGGAATTATTTGATATAAAAGTAATCTTCTCTCAGAGTAATGTTATTTAGTTTCATTGGAGTTGTAATCTCAATCTAAATGGCATCAATGTGGCATTAATTGATAAGTAGAATTAAATAATTCATTTAATTCCACTTTTTATTTAACATATCATCTAGCGCCACTTAGACTGAAGTTATAACCTCAGTGGAGCTACGTAGCATTACTCCTCTAATATTGTAGGTGTGAGGTGGTTTGTCGGATCCATTTGGTTGTTAATAATTTAGTTATTCTTTTTTTTTTTTACATAATATTAGATATAAAGAATGTCAAAAGTCTTGTTAAAATCTAAAAAGATAGGCCAAGCCATCCAAATGAAGTTGTTGAAGAAGAGATATATTTGAGGATATTTGCTAATATTGGAGAGATATTTGAGACTATTTATTAATATACATTGTGGGTGATTGAGATCCACAATTGAAATGTTTTCTTGATTTGTTTATCTCATTTATTTGATTTTCTCATCCTTAATAGGCAAATCCTTGATGTAATATGTCTATAAATTGTTTGTCAGTGCAAACTCGTAACACAAGTGAATACAATCTCCTCTCTTCTCCCTTGAATTTAGGCATGCTACAATGACGCCGACGTACCACGTAAATTTTTGTTTTCTACTTTACTAGCTTTATTTATTATTGAATTTTTCACAAACAAATCTCAATCACTGATTAAAACATATAACTCATTTATCATTACATCATTCATTAACCTATAGAAAAAAATGTAAAAAGTAAATCAATATATAATGCATTTTAGAGCATGGTAAGAGTAACGTCATTTATCACCACCGGTAATTAGCACAAATCAAGGTAGTTTATAGGGTAAAAAATTTAAAGAACGTAAGTTTACAAATCTATGGAAGTTTACCAAAACGAAAGGAAAATAGAGTGTTTGAAGTTGAAAGAAATAGAAACAAGTTTGGAAAGAGTTGTGAAGGTAGAAAAACCACCTAAAATTGCAGCAACAGCAATGGAAAATCAGTGACACTATGTTATGTTATAGATCCACCTAGTGTCGGTGAATTCACTTATCTTTTTTTTTTTTTCTCCAGAAAAATCAAATCCACGACCGAATTATATGCACCTAGTGTCGGTGCATATATAAGCCATAATGAGTGGGCTTTAGGTCAAGAAATAGAGGCCCAATAGATAGCAAGTAATTGGGCTGTCAACCCTAAAGCCGTCCAAGGGTAATGGGTCGGGCCATGAGTAACACTAACACAATTAGATTAATTCAAATAGTCCAAATAAGTTGTAGGAATGGTTTGTTCAATTGTGGTGTCGACGTTTCACTTTATTCATCGGTCGAGGCCTATGAAGAATAATCCAATACAAAAAACACTGTTTAACATCATCGCCCGGATTTATTGGGTATCAAAACCCAACAATAAGTGATGTAGAACAAATGGCTGAATGTACTGAAGAAGAATTGAATCGAAAAAGAAAAAAGTAATAGCGCAGGCTTCCGATCTTCGTTTAGGAGTCGAAAACAGCTTTTAAAGTTTTAGTGTTATTTTTATCATTTAGTTTATTTTGAATTCATTGCAATTTTAGTTTATTTAAACTAAGTTTTCATATAAACCCTTATAAATAAATAGTTAATTCTTCGTTTTTTATCATCTTACATTAATAAAATTTCGTGAGTTTATTTCTTCATAATTTGGTAAATTCTAAAAATTGTATTATTAAATTTTTCGTTTGAATTTCTTGCTTTTCGCTGTGTCAAGAAGAGATTGTCAAATTATGAATTTTCCTCATTAAAGATTGGAAATATTATTCGTCTAGATGTATCAATATGCATTTTCACTAGCTGATGTGAATAGTAATATAAGTCTTGTTAGCCATTATGCAAACTTTGCAATGATTTATTAATTCCTTGTCCATTTGTTGTTTCTACAAGTGAGGTCAATTTTTCAAGGATTGGTATCTCCCTCTCCTTCAAAAAAAATAAATATGTAGACTTCATTGAAAATGACAGATATAATTAAATCCAGCGGGCGTAACCACCGGGGAACCAGTGGTTGTAGTGCTGATATCTACAGCATTCCTACATAGAAGGCAAGTGGCAAAATGCAATAATGTCAGTGTGACCACTGAGGAAAATGACACAGAAACCATGTATGACAAAGACTTGGCAAAACAATGTCATGTGGTCGGGAAAACAGCTTGGTTTAGTTTCTTTCGTTATCCACAACAATCTGCTAGTCTTTGTACATGTCCTAATTTTACCCAGAAATTCTCAACTGTACAACCGGATTGCCCTATGATAGGATTATAATACGACGTATTAACTTTTAGCACATTTCATTTCTTAATTATGTTGAGTATCGAATAATAAACTTTGATAAACAAGTCATTGGAGTAACGAGATAGATTACTGTCTTAATAACATTCTACATTTGATGCACGTTGTATTGTACTTATATAAACTTCAGTTTTTACCTCGTTCTTTAACTTCCTAAAGTCTTCTTTCTTATAAATTATTTGTTATAGATCAATCATGCTACATGTACATCATCTTTTACATTGTGTCACATGACAACACTCCATTGGACAGTTTAAAAAAAAAAAAAACACTTTTCACGTCCACAATTTTTTGAAAACAAAAGGTTCCTCTATGATTGAATTGGGGGAATTGAGTACCAAGTTTGAAGAGTCTGTACTAGGAATTATCTTATTCAGTCTACAAAACTTCATGAGAACTACGATGGGTGTGTACACGCGCAATAAAATTTATGAGCATTTATAGAAAGTCCAACTCCAAACTAAATTGCGGTTTTGTTTTCATGAGCAATGCACATAGGAAATATCGAAGATTATTATAAACAACTCGTAATTAACTTTACGATGATGGCTAAGTTTTCAGGCTTCATGAAAAATGTCAAAATTAATCCAAGACCGGATTACAGGACACATGATTTTTTTTTTACATAAATTTTTTTTTTTTTTGTCTAACTAAAAAAATTTAGTTGGGGGAGGAGGTCCGTCCCTGTTTGTGGGTCTCGTCTTTGACAAAAAAACACAACACGGCCGTAGCGCCAATGGTAGTAGGCAAAAGCAATAAATGCTGATATCTACAGGGAAAATGCAGCAATAATATCAGAAGAAATGACATAGAAACCTTAATGATAGACTTCCCAAAACAATGGTTGCGTTCGGAAAACAGCATGATTTGGTGTCGTCTATCCACAAGGACCACAACTATCTGATGTAGTCTTAATTTCCAACTGTCATATTTTCACCAGAAATGCTCAATTGTCCAAACAAAACGCCCTTAGAAAGAAATCACGATTTCTCAATATTAATCCTCACATGTGCGCATGGTGTGTCAATATCACTTCATTAATTTTTCATCACTGTCATCTAAATAATCAAGCATCTTTGATACACAGTATGAACAGAATAAGATTGTGTAACATGGGAGATTTTAACTCATTTTCCCAAAGAAGTGTCGGATCCACCAATTGTATTGAGATGATCAAATACAGACGCTGGTAAAATGAAGCAGATCCTGAGGATAGGTTGATCATGGATTTAAGCCGCGAAAATACTCATCACAAACTCCATAGCAAAAATGGTATATTCGATTATAAAGATGATGTTAAATTAATCATTCATCCTTATGAGTCCGAGTCTTTCAACAGCTAAGACATCACTCACCTCCTAACCGTTGTGTTATGGAGCATAATTATTGTCGATGCTAATTATTGCCACTTCGCGGAGCTCTCATAGCAAAATTTCTTTAAGGACTGTTCTTGTAAAATTCTATTAAGGAATTAGAGTCCTTGTAAATCGATTTCGCCCTAATTTATATTATAAATAGGAAGATGTCAAAAAGAGAGAGAGCGGCTAGAGAAGATAGGAGTGCGATTTTATCTTATAAATCATATTTCATCATAGTGAATGACTGCAGTCGCGGAAGATGATGTAATTTTACATTAAGACGAACATCTATAAATTTTGGGTATTATTGAGTATTTATTTTTTCTTTCTTCAAATTGATTGCTCCCAGTGAAGTAGAATTAGGGTTTATAATTCTCAACACTAGCTTCCCCCAACTCTGTAGTTAACTCCCTACATTGGCAGGTCCATTGTGGAGGAGGGATGAAACTGAAAATTAACTATTGGAGGGGACAAGATTGGTCCTTAGATAATTAGGATTTCAAACCGGAAAGCAATCAATAATTGGACAAAGAGCTCCAAGTATTTTATTTAATTAAGAAACAAGCAAAAAACAATGAACACTAAGTGTTTACATAGGTAAAAGAAAACAAGAATTATTAGTCTAATTAAGACATAAACCCTAGACTACTTAGGACATTATTACCCTAATTAATTAAAATGCAACAATTTATAATTAAAGGGAAAAAACAAATCGTAAGAATCTAAGGACCAATCTTTACGTAATTGATGGATTTTCTTCAATTCTTCTATCCAAATTCTGCATTCTCCAGTTGAACCAAGAATTTGTCGATCATATTAAGTATTCAGTATTATGTACAAATCAACGTATATTTAATTCCTAAATTTGCAGTACTCCTAAAATCAACGTATTTTCAAATTAGTTCAATATCTCTAAATTATTTAATTGTCTCGTTTTCACAATTAAATGCAGAAGGGTACAGAACAATGGTAGTGACCACATAAGGACCAGTGGTTGTAGCAAAATCCAAATATTGCTCTGGAAGGTGGCAAATGGAGCAATAATATCAGCGTGACTTGAGAAAATGACACAGAAACCTTAATAATAGACTTACCAAAACAATGGTTGTGGTCGGGAAAGCAGCTTGGTGGGATGTCTTACTTTATCCGCGACAATCTGGTGTAGGGTCTTAATTTTCAACTGTCATATTTTCAACCAGAAATGCCCCTTGCAACAAGATCATGATTTCTGAAGATTATTAAACTTCAGAATACAGATATACATTTGGTATCAGTATAATCCCTTCATCAATTTTAATGCACATTATTAAACAAAATAAAACGGTATAACACACAAGATTTTAATGCATTTTCATAAATACTGCAGTGTGCCTTATTTTAAGTTCCTCTGTAATGTGTTAATCCTTATAAGACATGAGCATGAATAAAGGAAATGAAATCAGACCTGATAACCATATACATAAGAAAAGAAATTTTTGGGTTACATCAAAGACCACAAGAGAGATCGACTTTTAACATGTAAGCACATGGATGCATTATGGTCCCCTTGCCATCACAAATTGAATAAGGATGTTGCATATGTGGCTCATATAAAGTGGAACAAAAGTTTACTGGATCAAAATGACCGACACTGAAACAGAGTGGAACGACGACATCAGCCTTGTGTGTTTAATTCAGTGTTTGTATGTCAGGGATGCTGAATAGGTTGGGGGGTGCGGGGACGGTATGATATAGGTGTATTTTTCTTGTACGTGCCCTAAAATCTTATATGGGCTTGGGGTGGGGTTTGTATAAATACTGATGATGTAACTTTATTATTCATATTGAATAAAAATTCTCGCTTCGCTTTTTGTGGACGTAGACATATCGTCAAACCACGTTAAATACTTATATTGATTTCTCTATTTCACTTTTCTATTATTTTGATTTAACATCCAACGAAGGAAAAGAGCAATTTTTTCAAGCTTTAAGATGTATTGTTTTATCATTTTAAGGAATACAATGGAAAATAGATTGGAAAAAGGTTCTATTTAAGTTGCTAAAGCAGGCTTCACGTACACTATAATAAGAAATTATATATTCGACTAAAAATAATCTTTTTCATCAACTTAATTATTCATCCTTAAGAGTCCAAATCGCAACTACTTAAACTCATGTTTTTTTCACGATTAGCCTATCGTATCTCCTTCATGTTGGCGGATCCATAGTTTTAGATGTAGCCACCTAACAATTTCAAGAATTAGTCATGTGAAAGTGAAGTGATAACTTCCTAAATGGATGCGATAACTTACAAAATGTTGGTTCATAGGACGAATTCAAAATTTAGGGCGTGTTCGGTAGATATTAAAATCAGATTAAAATTGAAAAACTAGTCGTTATTGTTGACTTTTATTAGACTAGCAGGACCCAATAACGGCTATATTTTCAATTTTAATTGAATTTTAAACTACACCGAACACGCCCTTAAATTTTTCGATTTTAGTTTGAATCACTTTACTATGCACAAGAGAAGCACTTTCCGATACTTGAAGAAAAACAAAAACAAAAAAAAAAAGATAAAAGGAAAACTAGCATGCAAGAAAAAAAGAGGAATTATTCAGAATTGTTAATAATATCTTGAAAGACAATAATCGAAAGGTCAAAAGAGTAGCGCCCTCTCTACTCCACAATTTTGTTGTCTTTTGGACCTACTGTACAGGAACAAACAAAAGTTGTTCTTTCTACTTTTTGTGCCATGTTGCCCTTAAGAATTGTAGAGTTCAACATCCTTAACTACGTTTAACTTTGTGGGGGCTACATATTTGTCGTAGATTGTAAATTAACTTTTGGAAATAAAGTGGAGTATAGTGGCTAACCGCGTGAGAAAATGAAAGGTCGACGCTAAGTTTGTAAAAGAAAATAATTTCGTCGATCGAAATAGCGCAAACCCATTAGTTTATTGTCCAAAATGTTTTTAACCTAATTTTAGAGCATCTTCTGGAGTCTTTCTAAATGCAAGATGCTCTCTACTTTATAGAGTTTAATTATTGTTAAAAATAAGTTCCAAGAAATTCTATTTACTTTATAATAATTGTATTTAAATAAAGCTAAAGATTTCAATATTTTACTTTTCGGAATATTCAAATCATGTTGAAATTGATTGATCATTGACTTAGAAAAAATATGTAAAATAAAAGATGATGATGAATCAATATATGCTTCTTAAAAAGCAAAATTAAAAGTAAAAGTATTTAACTATCTAAATTTAAGCCCCCAAGAATTGAAATCAGTTATTAGTATATTTTGATAAAAGTTGATGAATTTGTGATTGAAAAGTTGTGGATCCCCTAAAATAATTGATTGAAATTAATTGTTAACTTTGACTTGGATTAAAATTTAAATTTTAATCCATATTATGTTCTTTATAATATATTAAATATTCTTTATAAATAAAGAATCTCTTGAAAATATTCAGTGATTGAACTGAAATACTCTAGGCCATCATTGATTATCATTTCTATATATACTCAATATAGATTTTTACCCTTAACATGCCGTGCAAGATGGTGGTCCATTTGAAATCATCAATTTCGAAATTTGATTGTTCATTTGATAAACAATATATTAAGTTCTTGTTTGGTAAAGATTAAAATTAAATTTTTAGTAAATTTTGATAAATATTGATGGAATGTGTGATTGAAAAGTTGTGGAACCAATGAAATATGTGATTAATATTGATTCTTTGACGTTGACTTAAATTAAAATCTGATTTTAATCAATACCAAATATGGACGACTTGAAATTTCATCTTAAAATCAACCTTATTAAGAAGAGTATTACGATCATTACATATTTTTTATTTTTTTTATATTTAATCGACATAAATTCTTAACGTCAACGTTAAGTTAACGCAATGCGGGTCTAGACACGGCACGTCAATCACACGTGGTTTCGTAGTGACCAGACAATAGTGTCTCAAAGAACATGCATCAACACATCACACATTCATTGCATCTCTTCAAATTATAGGTATAACAAGAAAATTAACTAATTATGTCCAATACACCAATTTACAAAGTTGAATTTTCAACAGACATTGCACAAAATACATACATAAAATCTCAATCTTAAGGAAGAGGATCAACCCATGTTGAACTAAATGATGGTAATTCAATTCACAGGCTTCAGATTAAGTTTAAAAATAAGAACAATTATTGATCAATCAAAACATGAATCTAACATCCCGAACTTACGCGGGCACTGAACTCCCCGTGGTTGATGTCCAAACAATATCTTTAAGCGCGGGTTTAAGCTTGTTGCTGCAAAATTGATTGTATTCCAATGTATCGCCACTCGACTTCTTCACCTCCACAACCAAGAATGAAGGGGTCACCGCGAAAATATCCGCGGCGATTCCAAGCTTCCCTTTTCTCCCCCTTTCTAGCCCCTGCAATCGAACACTGGAATCACTCTTCTTTATGCTAAAATTCCCTGTTTTCGCAACTTCCTCGAGCATTGAAATCACACTACCGGCCGGCTTTGTTGTGGCGAATCGCAACTCCTCTTTCTCCACCTTCTTCTCTTCGAAAAGAGCAGACAAATTGAAGCCTTCAGACAACGAAATTATATGGAAAGCATTCATAGTCTCTGTTTCCTTTCCCTTCCCAACATTCACTTCATCTTCAGCTTGCTCTTCTTTAGTCCTTAAACTCTTTGGTATTGACTTTCTGAACCAAGATGACTCCATAATCTTTGCTATACTTATCCTCGTACTTGTTCTTGGATCCAACATTTTGGCGATCAATTTTCTAGCCTCGGGTGAAAACCAAGGAGGGCACTTGAAATCCCCCTTGTAAATTTTCCTGTACATAGAAACTATGTTATCATCTTGGAATGGCAAATAACCTGCCAATAACACAAAAAGAATCACCCCACAAGACCAAATATCTGCCTTGGCACCATCATATCCCTTTTTCCCAATCACCTCAGGGGCGACATAGGCCGGTGTGCCACAAGTTGTGTGCAGCAAACCATCTTGCCTAAGATGGTCCGAAAATGTGCTTAGCCCGAAATCCGTGACTTTTAGATTCCCTTCTTCATCTAGCAACAGATTTTCAGGCTTCAAATCCCGGTGATAGACACCCCGGCTATGGCAGAAATCGATAGCTGATATCAACTGCTGGAAGTAGTTCCTAGCGACATCTTCGCGTAGCCGGCCCTTGGCGATTTTCGCGAACAATTCACCACCACGGACTAACTCCATGGAGAAATATATCTTGGTCTTGCTAGCCATGACTTCGTGGAGCTCTACGATGTTGGGGTGCTTCATCATTTTCATGACGGAGATTTCGCGCTTCACTTGCTCCATCATGCCTACTCGCAACACTTTTTCTTTGCCAACCACTTTCATGGCCACGCTCCTGCCGGTCTGCAAGTTGCGCGCATGGTACACTTTTGCAAACGTACCATGGCCTAAAAGTCGGCCGAGCTCATATTTTCCATTTAGCGCGCTGCATTTTTCTTCGGATCCCATTGACATATTCTAGGAAAAATTGAAGATTTTGTAACGTTTTGTGGTGTTAAAACTATATTTAATTTTGTGGGTTGTGTTGGGTTGGTTGGAGGATTTTTTATCTAAGGGTGGAGGTTAACGTGTTTCCGGTGGCAATTTCGGCCGCCAGTGGGTGGTTTTTGGGCCCTCCCGCCTCCTACTTGGAAGTTATAAAGCGAAGCTCTCTTCATTTCTGTGCATTCCCTAGTGGGATTTTTTTCTTTTCGCAGTGGCAGAAGGAATTGAATCGTGTCAAATAGGAAAATCGAAAGCAAGAAACCAAGAAGAACAAAATACTAGACTCGGCTCTTGAACGAGACTTGCTCAATTGGGAATTTCAAAACTTTCTTCTCCTTAGGTTCATGATTTTGAAGGATTTTATAGAGTTGGAAGGTTAGAATTGTACGTTTCTTTTGCCTATTTGATTCCTTACGCGTGGCGACATCTGCAGTGACAGATGAATCTGTTTGGACTATGTGAATAATTGAACCTCAACGACGTGCAAGGCAAATAGTGGGTTTATTTGATCCATTAAACCATTTTGTCAGAAAAAAATTTACACTTTTGTAGACATTTTCTCAGCGGGACCCATATGAATTAAAAATGAAA
>CAIGRT010027338.1:0-13571 GCA_903798405.1 Fraxinus platypoda | reverse complement strand
TTTCACTATTAGGGAAGTAGTGCTTCCTTATTTATTGATTTCATTGTTATTATTTGTAACCACGGTATTCTTCCGCCACAAGTGAGGACATATTAATAAAATTTCGGAGGTACCGCCCTCCTTAAAAAAAAAAAAAACCTTGTTATATTTCTACTTTTATCCTACTTATTTTACGTGATTAAGTTGTTAACTAGTAGTGACCATTGCTTTGTTATTTTACATAGATCAACAGTATTAGCTTGCCATATTTGGATTTACATAATCCAAAAAAAAAAATTAAATTTAAATGCTCAAGTTTTTATTTTCAGTTCTTAATCGAATTGTTTATTGATCTCTCCATACACTTCATTTAGCTTGTCATACATTGCATGCAGTTGCGTAGTGGTCATTTTGTCATATCTAGTTCCAATACCCTGACCATGGACCTTCTCAATTTGATGCTCTCACCCAATAATTAGCGCAACTTGCCACTAACCAACAACAGTTACAAACTCAATTAGCGGCTGTTCAAACTGAGATGAATACTACTCGTGAATAGAATAGAGACCTAGCTGCTAGGTTGAACACCTTTGAGCAAACCCCACATTCGACTGAAATTGAAAACTCTGAAGCGTCGAGTAATAGGCATTATCGTGTTCCCAAGGTGGCCGACAACGTGTTAGACGTAACCGTAGAGATGGACGTTAAGTTCGTGAACGGGGTCGAGAACATCACCGTCACGATACTCATTCTTCTCTTCGCCATGATGAGCGTTTCTTTGGAAATATTAAATTGGATGCCCTAACTTTTGATGGTTGCTTAGACCCTAGGGTATTTACTCAGTGTATTAGAGATATGAATCGTTTTTTTCCTGGTATAGGGTCCCGAAGACCGGAGAGTTCAATTTGCTAGTCTGAAATTAACTTACATCGCTAAACTCTTTTGGGAAAGTGTTGATGAGCTCTTTGAGAGATGCCGTGCTCCCTCTGTTGGGGTTGGGATGAAATGAAGCGTCGACTTCAAGATAAGTATTTACCACAATCATATATGGGTAATTTGTTGGATCAATGGAATGCTTTTACGCAAGGCAATAGACCAGTGACTGAGTATGTCACTCAGTTTGATGAATTTCGAATGAGATGCCAGGTCGTTAAAGATGAAGCCATGACTTTAAATAGATTTAGGCAAGGCCTTAGAGATGATCTTAAACGTGAGCTTGTCCTTCGGGGTGTTACTACTCTTAGCCATGCTTATTCTTTCATCCGAGACTATGAGTTAATTACTAGGGTTTCGTATAGAAGTTGTGGTGACAATCGTGCCCCCATCTCTTCAGCGCCCACTTTGTCCCCTAAGTCTATTCTAGGGCCTCCTCCATCTAAGGTTTCTCTTATAGGGAAAAATAAAGGTAAAGGTACTGAAGTTCCAATGACGTCCTCCCGCTTGCAATGCTTTAACTGTAAGGGTTTTAGTCACATTTCCTCTAACGTCCTAGTACAGCCCTCGTTATGGAGGAACGTGAAGGTGTAGTGGATGGCTCGTTAGAGGATCAAGTTTATGAGCCTAAATTTGAAGAGTTTGATGGCATGGATGATAATGAAGATACTTTCTTGGGTTGTATTCAGACCCTCCTCATGGATCTAGGGTCAGGACCTCTTATTCCAGACACGTCTAGATTGAGTATTGTACGTTGTACCTTTACTCAACTAAAAAATGATGACGATTGACCTTGTCACGCCATTTTCCACACTTACATCAAGATCAATAATAAAGGTTGTAAAGTCATTGTAGATAGTGGAAGTTGCATTAATGCAGTTTCGATGGCTACTGTATCCTGTCTTAGGTTAAAACTAGTTCATCACCCTCAGTCGTATAGCATCTCTTGGGTTGATACTTCCTGGATAACGGTAAAAGAACGTTGTCTAGTACCTATTCAATTTCTCAAGTATAAGGATCATATATGGTGTGACGTCATTTCAATGGATGTCGGTCATGTCATTCTTGGTCGACCTTGGTTGTTCGATTTAGATGTAACAATTTATGATCGTTCCAATTCATGTTCCTTTGTGTTTAATGGAAAGAAGATCCACCTTAACCCACTTCCACCGAGACCTGTTGGCTCGCATGAGGCAAAGAAAATCGAGGAGATAAAAAGGTTACATATCATTAACCCTACAGAGTTCGAACGCACACTTGTAGGCAATTCTGTTGTGTTTGCCTTGGTTGTCATGGATGTTCCATCGATTTCTCCATTAGTAGCCCCTTCAGAAGCCCAGACGATCATTCAAGAGTTCCAAGATGTGTTCCCTGAGGACTTACTCGACGAGCTACCTCTTTTACGGGACATCCAACATGCCATATTAAAGGAACGTTGTCTGGTGCCTATTCAGTTTCTCGAGTATAAGGATCATATATGGTCTGACGTCGTTCCCGTGGATGTCGGTCACGTCATTCTTGGTCGACCTTGGTTGTTCTATTTAGATGTAACCATTATGTTCCTGTGTTTAATGGAAATAAAATCCACCTTAATCCACTACTCCTAAAACCTTTTGGCTCGCATGAAGCAAAGAAAAGCGAAGAATGAAAAGGGTTACATATCATTAACCCACGGAGTTCGAACAAACACTTATGGGCTATTCTGTTGTCTTTACCTTTATTGTTATGGAGGTTCCATTGAATTTCCCAATAATTGCCCTTGCTGAAGCCCAGGTGATCATTCAAGAGTTTCAGAATGACTTCCTTGAGGACCTACCTGATCAGTTACCTCGTTTATGGGACATCCAACATGCCATAGATTTGGTCTCGGGAGCATCGCTTCCAAATTTGCCTCATTATAGGATGAATCCTATTGAGCACGCTGAACTTCAGAAGCAAGTAGATAAACTCCTTCACAAAGGATTCCTATTGGATTTTTATTATATATATTTTCTATTATTGGGCTTGTATTATTGGGTTGACCTAAGCCCTTCACTAGTAGGATTAATTTTACTATTTATTTGATTTTTGCTTTGTAATTGGGACAGTTGATAAATGAATTAATATGCTCGTGTATCAAGTCTTTCTTCCCTCTCCCCTGATTTCTCTCTTCTCCCCCGGTTTCTCCCTCTTTCTTGATGTCGCTTCTTCTTCTGCTTATCTTATATTGGTCATTAATTCTATAGTTAAATCGCAATACATCTTGCATCACAATGAGTTTGAAAAATAGGTTCATAATCCTAGAATAGTGAAAGATATGCGAACGACATTGATTTATTTATTGGTAATTGTTTCCATGTTGTTTACCAAAGTGAAGATAAAGTCAACATTTCATCATTCCAAATTAAAGTATGTTGTTAAAAATGTTATTTATAACAAATAATATTCTCTCGAGATATGAAAAGTACAAAACTTGTAAGTAATGATTTTAACGACTCCATTATGATAATTAAACTTACGTCTTTAGGACTCAAAACATTTGCAAAGATGTAATGACCAATGCACACATTCAGATATGTTGTAAATGGACTTAATGAGTTCATACTCCTAAAATGGTGAAAAATAGGCAATCAATCTTGATTCTCTCATTGATAATTGTTTCTATGTTGTTTATGGTGAAACCACATAATGTACATAATGTCAACTTTTCATTATACCAAATTAATAATGATTATTAGAAAAGTTATTTATCATAATGTTGTCCCAAAATGTGAAAAGTGCAAAACGTACAGGTAACGATCACAATGACTATATTGTCATTCCAATACTACGATAATTACACATGTCATTACAACTTAAAATGCTTACAAGCGATTATTAACTAATGCTAATACCTAGAAATGTTATAAAAAGACTCAATGAGTTCAAAAACTGAATCCATGCTGCTAGAATGGTGAAAGATAAACCTAAACCTCCTTAAGCCATGCCCTTACCACCAACAACAGTTATAACGACAGTGGCAAGAGCTTCTTCTTTGTTCACAGCTTCTTCAACTTGATGGGGAAAATTAGAGAGAAAGGAAAAATCACTTTTAAAATGTCATAAAAGGCATGGGCTTTCTTGCTTCAGCATGTGAGGGAAATTCTCCATGTACGGAAGTTAGAGGATAGAGAGGGCAGCGAACAAGTAAGGTTCTAGGTCCAAATAAGATTCTTGGGCAAGTCAACTAAAGGCATCTAGTTGCAGACTAGAGTTTTTGATTCATTCAATTATAGTTGTTTAATAAACCACTTGACGTAGATAATGTCAACTTTTCTATCATACCAAACTAACATATGCTTGTTAAAACTGTTATACATAGCAAATAATATTGTCTCGGAACATGAAAAGTATAAAACTTGCTAGTAATGATTGTAACGACTCTATTGTTGTTTCAATACTATGATAAAGACATTACAACTCAAAACGCTTGTAAAGGCTTATTGACCAATGCGCACACAAATTTTTAAAGAAAGTCAGTAAGTTCAAAAAGTTACTATACTTATGTTGTTACACTTAAAACGCTTGTAAAGGCTTATTGACCAATGAACACACAAAGAAATTTTTTAAAGAAACTCAGGAAGTTCAAAAAGTGATTTACACTACTAGAAGGGTGAAAGATTCAATAATTGGTAGTTGTTTCCATGTAGTTTACTATAGTGAAACCACTTGCTATACATAATGTCAACTTTTACATCAAAGTAAATTAATGTAGGATCATTAAAATGTTATTTACAAGAAATATTATTGTCACGAGACGTGAAAAGTGCAAAATGTGTCTGTAAAGATCGTAACGACTCCAATGACATTTTAGTAATATATTATCAACTGCAATGTCTTTCGAATCAAAATGTTTGCTAGGGCTTATTTCACCAAGGCACACACCTAGAAATATTTGTAAATAGAATCAATGAAATCGAAAATTGAGTTCAAACTCGTTGAACTGTTAAAGATAGAAAACGATCTTGATTCATTGATTGACATTTATTTTTGTTCTTTACATAGCGAAATCACTTGATGTAAACAATGTCAACGTTTCGATCACACCAAATTAAATACAAACTTTAAAAATATTAATATAGATAGTAGTAATGTTGTCCCAAGATATGAAAAGTGCAAAACTTGCACGTAATGATCGTAAAGATTCCATTGTCATTTCAGTATAAAATAATGACGCTCGTGTTGTTATGGATTAAAATGCTTGCAAACGATTATTGACCAATGCGACATCTAGAAATGTTTTGAAGAGACTCGATGAATTCAAAAATTGTGTTCACTCTTAGAATGGTGAAAGATATCTAAATGATCTTGATTCATTTATTCCTAGTTGTTGTCATGTTATTTACTATAGTTAAATCACTTGATGTACTTTTATATCATACTAAATTAACGTATAATCATTAAAAATATTATCTATAGAAAATAATTTTGTCTCGAGACATAAAAAATGCAAAACGAGCAGGTAATAATCCTAATGATTCCATTGTCATTTTCAGTACTACGATAACGACTTATAGCACATAGAAATGTTATAAAGAAACTCAATTAGTTCAAAACAAAAGTGAGTTTACACTTCTAAAATGGTGAAAGATTCAATTATTGGTAATTGTTTTCATATTGTTTACTTATATAGTGAAACCACATGATGTACATAATGTCAAATTTTCCGTCATACCAAATTAACATATGATAGGTAGGTAAAATTGTTATTTATAGTGAATAATTTTGTCTTGAGAAGCGAAAAGTGCAAAACATGAATGTAATGATCATAACGAATCCATCATCGTTTCACTACTACGATAATGACACCTTTGTTATTACGGCTCAAAATGTTGGTAAGAGCTCATTGACCAATGCACACACCTAGAAATGTTGAAAAGAAACTAAGGTTCCGTATGGCATAACTATTGTTTTTTACTTTTACTTCTTGCAGAACAGCTTTGGATGAATCTACCTTAATTTTTTTTGAAAGTTAATTTTTAAAAGAGCTTCCCATTTCGAAAGTGCTTTTAGGAGAAGTCAAATTGGATCAACTTCTTCCAAAAGCTCTAGTAATTAGAAGAATTACTTTCATAAAATTAATGAAACGAGTCCAAATGCAGCTTTTGAATCTCAAATGTTCATTTTGACTTTTCAAAAATCATGTCAAATTGGTCTAAATGAGTTCAGAAAGTGAGCTTACATTCCTAAAATGGTGATATACATTCATTAATTTTCCATTTTTCTTAATTATAGTGAGACCACTTGATGTACATAATGCTAATTTTTTCATCATACAATCAATATAGGATCATTAAAATATTATTTATAGCAAATAATGCTCTCTTGAGTCATAACAGTGCACAAGGTACATCTAATGATTGTAAAACCTCCTATATTACTTCAATACTACAATATCGACCATCATGTTTTTGCGGCTCAAAATGTTTGTAAATCCTTATTTGACCGATGCACATACCTAGAGATATTGTAAAAAGACTCAATAAGTTCAAAGTTGAGTTTACAGTCCTAAAACCGTAAGATACGTAAACAATCTTGATTCATTCATTGTTAGTTGTTTCCATGTCGTTTACCCTAGTGCACCACTTGATATACATAATGTGTACTTTTCATTATACACAATTAAAGTATGACTCTTAAAAATGTTAAATATACCAAATAATGTTGTCTTGGGAAGTGAAATGTGCAAAATGTATGAGTAATGATCGCAACAAATTCATTGTCCTTTCAGTACTAAAATAAAAACGCTGATGTCGTTACAATTCAAAGCGCTTGTCTTTGACCAATGCACACGCCTAAAAATATTGTAAAGAGACTCAATAAGTTTGAAAACTGATTTAAAATCCTATAATGGTGAAAGACAAACAAAATATCTTGATTTGTTTCTTGGTAGTTGTTTTGGTATAGTTTACTATAGTAAAATCACATAATGTACATAATATCAACTTTTTCATCTTATCAGATTAATATATAATCATTAAAATTGTTATTAATAGCAAATAATGCTATCTCATGATGTGAAAATGCAATATGTGCAAGTAATGATCGCAACGACTCTTTTGTCATTTCCGTACTACGATAACAACACTTATGTCGTTAAGGTTCAAAGCATTCTAAAAAATTTAATTGACCAATGCACACACCTAGAAAATGTTATAAAGAGACTTCGAAAAACGAGTTCACACACTCATAATGATGAAAGGGATAGACAAACTATC
This sequence comes from Fraxinus platypoda, assembly GCA_903798405.1. Lineage (NCBI taxonomy): Eukaryota > Viridiplantae > Streptophyta > Magnoliopsida > Lamiales > Oleaceae > Fraxinus > Fraxinus platypoda. The sequence goes on along the minus strand of CAIGRT010027338.1, from coordinate 6,423 downwards.
ATGATTTATTCATTGGTGATTGTTCTTATCTAGTATACTACAATGAAACCACTTAATGTACATAATGTCAATGTTCTCATCATACCAAATTAATGTATAATCATTAAAAATATTATTTACATAAAATAATATTGTCTCGAGACGTGAAAAATGCAAAATGTATAGATAATGATCGTAACGACTCCATTATCGTTATAACTCAAAACGCTTGGAAAGACTTATTTGACCAATGTACATACCTAGAAATGTTGTAAAGAAGGTCAATGAGTTTGAAAGTGAGTTGGTAATTGCTTTCATGTTGTTTATTGTGGTGAAACCACTTAATGTATATCATTTCAACTTTTTCATCATACCAAAGTAATGCATGATGATTAAAAAAATTATTTATAATATAAATGTTATCTCAAGACACGAAACATACAAAATCTGCAGGTAATAATCGTTGTGAATGACAATTAACTATTATTAATGACAATTACTATCTTTTTCGAGATTGACCATAATATCATCAAGCATTTCCTCAAAAACAATATCTTCAAAAGCTATCATTCATTGCACTCCACCCAACAAGAACATTTGGCAAAAAAGTACCATTGCATTCAAAATTGATACTCATTCAAGGCCGTGCTCATTTTGAAATTAGATTCCCTTATCTTCAAATTATAGATTTGGACAACAAGTTCTAAATTAATTATTTATTTAACCTTTTCTCTACAATGTTGTCTCTAGAAAACATACACCACTTCTTGGTAAATTCCTCTATGTGATGACCTTTATAATACTTTTGTGTATTAGGAAATAAAATATTTCGAGATTTGTGCACTAACTTTTGAGTGCTATGTAATTTGAACTACATAAATAATTTAGCCCTCTTCACAGAATGATAAAATTTACATCCGTGCAAAAATTATCAAAACTTAACATATTTGAAAGGGTAATTAAATTACCAGTCCAAAGTTTACTTGCTACACCACAATTAAAACACGCTTTTAATAGATATACACCAATATAAATTTACAATTATAATCCTAATTCAAGAAAATAATAAAAAGGGAGATAATTACATAAACCTAGGTTTATGACATTAACAGAGACACTCCTTCCACTTTAAAAAAAAAATAAAAAATCATAAACCTCCCTTAAGATCTATTTTTTGGAATAAATTCCCCCCTATTATCTAAAAGTAAACCATCTATACTATTTTAAAATTATAATATTTAATATATATTTTCATTTTCTTATTTCTTAAATATATTTTTTCATACTTTTCACTTGGAACAATTCATTTTATTTAAAAAAAAAAATATCATTATAAATATTGTTATAAGATTTTTGATATTATATATTAAACATAATTTTTTTCTTATATTTTAGAATAAATCAATAAAGCTTGTTGAACCTTCAATCGAAATTTCAGAAATTTAGATTTTTGTTATGGTGCACGTGAATACAAACAATTGCTATTCAGAATCTTCAAATTGGACAATTAAGACCCTGTTCTCTTTGCTGTTTTCATGTCATTTTCTGTTTTCGATTTTTCAAAACAGTGAAAACTCGTTCTCTTTTCCGTTTTCAAAAATGAATTTTTGAAAAAATAAAAAAATTGGCATGAAAACTCAAAACGTCATTTTGACGTTTTAAGTGTTTTCAAGCCAAAACATGGGAAAATCTCAAAACACAGAAAACGACCCCCTCTTTCTCCATAACTGTGCGTTAGGGAGCCAGAAGAACAGCCGCCTTCTTCCTCGACAATCGACCACTACCATTTGAACCCCCTCACCTCCATCTTCAACCTTTTGTCATCACAGGCCACAGAGTTGCCGAAAACAGCCCCAATCACCACCCAAAACCGCGCTACCGGTCACGATTTTCGCCATATTTCCAAAACTGTCGGCCACCGTTTCGATCACTGGCGGAACTTGAGGGTGGCCTGGGGGGCACGTGCCCCCCCCAAGATTTTGATTTTTTTTCAATATGAAATAAATAAGAAAGGAGTACTTAGAAGTTAGAAACCATCGTAACCTCATTCACTCCTCCACTCAGCTTTCTCCCATCTCCCGTCCGGTCACTCCTCCGTCTCTAAGCCCTCTGCCTCTCTCCCGACTCCCTTTTGGCTCGTCTCCTCGGTCTCTAAGCTCTCTCCGCCCGTCCTCTCTAGTCTCTCCCACGGGCTCACGACATTGACGGCAGTCACAGCATCACTCTCCGCGTCCGCGCCTCCGCCGTTCCAACTTCCAAGCTCCACCCCGTCCTCACTAGTCACTCCTCTATGAGGTTAAGATAAGTTCCGGCACAGACTGCAGTGTACTCTCAGTCTCAAACTCTCAGATTAACTTGCTTGTATAATGTATTTGTGTTTCTTATTGAGGTAAATGAATTATGTTTGTTATTGCGGTAAATTTATTGAGTTTATTATTGGGTTTCATATTGTTTTCTGATTTAGGGATTTAGGGTTTTTTGGAAATTGATAGTGAGGGATTTCTAATTAGGGCTTTTAGGGATTTTGATGAGACTTCATTTATTGAGAAGTCAATTGCCAATTTTGATTTAGGGACTTCTAATGTGATTAATTTTCTGCGATGACTTTTGTTAAAAATCGTATGCGCAATCGAATTGGAGATCAATGGATGAATGATAGTTTGATTGCTTATATTGAGAAAAATGTATTTGACAAGATTGAAAATNAATTGGAGATCAATGGATGAATGATAGTTTGATTGCTTATATTGAGAAAAATGTATTTGACAAGATTGAAAATGATGTAATTATGGAACGTTATCAAAATATGAGAATACGTAGAGAACAATTGTAATAAAATATTTTTTACTTTAATTTTTTCGTTACTTTTTCAAAATTTGATTGTGTCCCCCCAACATAAAAAGTCTGCGTCCGTCCCTGGTTTCGATCGCGGACCACTACCACTCCAATCCTCTCAATCAAGCGCATCCAGTACCACCATGGGTCACCTGCAATTGAGATTTTTTTGGTAACTATTTTGCTATTTTGTTTTGGGGATTTGATGATATTTGATTTTGTTCAAGACGGGATTAAGAGGTGATATGTAGGAGGTGGGGTTTATGCAAAAAAAAAAAAAAGGATTTTTCTTTCTATTTGGAGCGAAATTGGATTGTGAACTTGGGCAAGTGAATTTCTACCAATGATTGGATATTGAAAGGGGCTCCAAATGGCAACAATTGAAATGGAAAATGTAGAATGTGTGTCTTCATTAAAAGGCATTGAAGATGAAGAGATCCAAAATGATAATAATCGGCATTCTTCAAAGCCTCATAATGTGGTGCTTTCTGGAATTTGCCCCCACAAGAGTCCATGAATTGCTTGAATGCCCTGTTTGCACCAATTCTATGTACCCACCAATCCATCTCTCTCTCTCTCTCTCTCTCTCTCTCTCTTTCTCTCATTCCTTGTGTTTTCCTTTGACGGGTCTTTTTAATTCATATGATACATAGCTTTATATTATTGTTTGGATGTAAGTTTAAGTACATGTTGTGATTGTTATTTAGTTGTTAGGGAACTGGCAATGGAGTTTTGGCGGTATTACGAATTTCAAGGGTGGATTTTGATGAAAGGAGGAGGTGATTTCGGGCACTGTTTTAGTTCAACCTTGTTTAAGATCATTTGCATTTGAATTTGATTGTTGGGCTTTGACTATAGACGCGTAAGCTAAATGTTAGAATCGATGTTCTCTGATGTTTGAATGCAATGGACTAGCAAATTTTAGCTTTAAGTTGTTGATGCCAAATGGCAAAAGATGCCCTAATTGATATATTGATAAGTTAGAAAAATATATATAAATGTCCTATAATGGATGCACGTTGTTTATCTATCAAAATATTACAGGCTGAGTTCATCTTGGAAACTGAAGAGCCCTAGTTGTGACTTGGCTTTGGACATATATTAGTAGGGTACTCGTCGGGAAGGTAACTTTGATGAGAAAGTGAGCTGATGAGCAGAATTATAAATGTCCATGGTAAATACATCTCTAGTAATAGAAATAAGACATTTTGTAGTGGAATGCTCAAATCAACTCTCTTTAGTTCATTATGAAAACTAATACGAGGAAATCTTCATCATTGACGTGAATCATATTGTGGAATCTGTAGTCTGGCCACTATAAGTGTATATTTTTTAACTTAGATGATCAATGATGGGACATTTCAAGCTTGATAACCTTCTATGATAATCCTTATGTTTTTGGTGAATTAAATTGGTGGACTTCTACATGTTAAGGGATAAGCCCACATTTATAAAGATGCAAACAATTAATAATTAAATTGGTGGACTTCATGTTCTAACTCTTTGTTGGCATTTGATGTTTGACATTATCTTATCAGTTTCCCCATATATCCTTTGTGTTATGCTCTTTTGCTGTAAATAAAATTTCCGAAGAAGGAAAATTGTCCGGTATCTGGCGCTGTAAAAATATATAGTTTGGCTAAGGTTAAAAAGTTACTTATTATCACATAAATAAGTTTAAAATAAATAAATTTTTTATAGGTCAAACTTGAAAATAAGTAAGTTACTTATTTGACGGAGCGTTAGTTTCAGAATAATTAATTCTTTTTAAGAGCAAGGAGAAAGGAATTTATCCAAGCTTGTTTGGAAACAAAATGTAGCTTTTTAAGTATGTTGTCCTAAGAAACATGCTCTAAGTTCCTAGGAATTGTGTAGGATGAGCAGTTATTGATTGATTACCTTAATTTGCAGAATCATAATGGGCACACTCTCTGTTTGACCTGTAAGACGAGGGTTCATAATCGATGTCCACGGGCAGACAAGAACTTGGAGATATTAGGTGCTTAGCACTAGAGAAGGTTGCAGAGTCTCTTGAAATGCCCTGCAAGTACTATTCTTTGGGATGTTTAGAAATATATCCTTATTATAGCAAACTTAAACACGAGGCAGTTAGCAATTTCAGGCCATACAATTGTCCATATGCTGGATCTGAGTGCTCAGTTACTAGGGACATCCCTCATTTGATTGCTCATTTGAGAGATGAACACAAAGTGGATATGCATACAGGATGTACGTTCAATCACCGCTATGTAAAGTCAAATCCCCGTGAAGTTGAAAATGCTACGTGGATGCTAACAGTAAGTTCTGTATTTTCTTGTGTTTTGGATTACTCTTTGGGTCTGTAGTTGTAAAAATATTGTATTTCTGTCTGTTCTGATTGATTCTTCACATCATATTATGTGCTGCCAAGACCCCAACTTCATTTTTCCTATGAGTCGGATGACTTAGCTTTAGATACACAGATCAGTTTGGCTGTTGATAGTTGAAACACATGGAGTCATGAAACTTGTAGTTTTTCTACTTATCAGCTTCCATAGGTTTGATTCGATATTATAATTTAAAAAATTTATATCATAATTGTGAAGGAATTGGGTTATGATAGCTAATGGTGTATTTTTGCTCAGGGAAGAGAGTATTAATAGAGAAGTTTAGTATGTTATTGGCTTTTATGGTTTGATGAACTTTGCTACATTCTTGGGTTGATTATGTTATTCCTGACATTTAAATATTTTTAATTTTAATTGGAATTTGTCGTATACTCACATACTGAATTTTTTTTAAAGGTTTATGATGAATAATACAAGGACATATAGAGAAGTGTTGAATTCTTATCTTTTTCATGATTATATATTGACTTATTTCCCAGCAGATGAATTTACAGCTATGGAACTTGTATTGTACCTGATGGCCTTATCACCTCCAAAATTCAATTCATGTTTATGCTTCATAGAGTACCTGTAAAAGATTTAAAAATTGTAGGATTATTAAATCATGTTTGAATTTATATTTTCATCACTTGCTATGTTGAACCGTCAAATATAAAGTTGTTTTGAACGTTTCCATACTGATATTTTGATATTGCTGCTAGAAAGCTCTGTGACTGTTTGGGTAATCTTAGACCGGTGCTTGTTTCTTTAGGTATTTCACTGTTTTGGGCAATACTTCTGCCTTCATTTTGAAGCATTCCAGCTTGGAGTGGCCCCTGTCTACATGGCGTTTCTTCGTTTCATGGGAGACGAGAATGATTCCCACAACTACAGTTACAATTTAGAGGTTGGAGCAAATGGTAGAAAGCTCGTATGGGAAGGGAGCCCACACAGCATTCGAGATAGCCATCGAAAGGTCAAAGACAGTCATGATGGTCTTATTATCCAACGAAACATGGCACTTTTCTTTTCAAGTGGAGACAAGAAGGAGCTTAAGCTTAGAGTTACGGGAAGAATATGGAAGGAACAGCCCAACCCGGATGCTGGTGTGTGCATACCAAACCCTTTTTAGCTGAACAAGTTTATTTTTTAGTTTTTTTCCGGTTGCATACATGTCCTTGAGACACTACATGAATGTGTTTTGTTACGGGCCTGTGTGAGACCCGCCACCTCACCCTCCACG
>CAIGRT010027333.1:0-15977 GCA_903798405.1 Fraxinus platypoda | reverse complement strand
AAATAAAAAAACGTTTTTTTACGCCTAACCTATGCCTAGGCCCGCCTAGGCTCGTAAAGCTTGAAGCTTGGCCTCCACGCCTAGCCCCGCTTTACGCTTTTTAGAACACTGGATATAAGTGCAAAAATGAACAAAAGTTAAAGAACCTTTATCCAAAAATTATTCCAACGGCTAGATTTTGCTACATATTCTGGCCCATGAGGAGAACAAATAACTAGCTGGTACCAAAAAGTACAAACCAGAGAAAGAACAACGAACCAAACAAACACTTCAATAAAGAGTGGCCTTGCAACATATACAACATTGCAGTGTCATCAGTCATGAGATATCACAGTTTTAGACTACAGCAGATAATCTGTTTACTGCACGCAATGGCTGAAATTCGAATTTCTAGAGATAGAAAATTGCTCATATCTACAATGATTGAATATCCTCTACCATTATACATGGAAAACACTATGATTAAGAAGAAACAAGACAAGTTTCATATCAAACACTGAAGATTTGGAAGGAATCAACCACAGTTTTCAATCTGTCTTTCATCTTCTCCCATCTCCTTTCATTAGCTCCCGTTGTCAAAGTGTAAAACTTTCCTGCAAATAGACATTTAACCCTGTGTTAAAAAGCACGTCAGCTCATTTTACTTTTGCCTCAACATCTGAACAAGTAAGGCAACATGAACCTCCTAAGCATTTTAACCCCCTGATCATTCATCTAAAAGCTTAAATTATAAGAAAAGAGAAAAAATTATTAAATTTAGTCTTAAAACACGTCTTCTTGCGTACATTAATTTCTTTATCAAGTCCTAACACGACGGTGGCAATTATACTTGAACCCGAGGACTTTGCCTGTTGTGATATTATGTTGAACCACCTCATCTAAAAACTTAAACTGTCATAGGAACATGTTTATTTATTTAAATTTAGTTTTCAACATAGACGAAGTAAAAGTCAGTTCTTGTTTTGGTAAACAAGTTCGGTAAAGAAAGTTGCTTAAAAGAGACTTTAAAGCTTAGACTTGTTTGGTTGAGCTTAAAAGTTACTTTTAAATACTTAATTCCTTTTTTAAGCCAAACAAGACGCAAAAGCAAGAGTATACATGAAATATTGTCCAACCACAGTGAGTTCCATACCATTGCCAATACAGATTGTACTAAGAGCATGTCGAGTATAGTTTGGAGCTTTTGCAACGAACTCGAATGTGTAATATGCTCTTCCATCAACATCATGCTGAAGGACGATAAGAGAGAAGAAGTCCATTAAACTCACATTCATAAACACATTGCAACTTGCAAGCATACCCTTTAGCTCGAAAATAATGTGGGAAATTGAAAAGCATCCATAAGGTAAGCATAGGGTGAGCATGTTTGCTAAACTTCAAAAGTTCACTTATAACTAAATAAATAATTTTTTTACTTACAATTACTTTCAAAAAGAGTAACCCGTCTTTAGAAAATTAAAATTTTAACATAATTTTAAGGGTAGACTAAGCTTAAAAAGTTTACTTCTAAGCAACAGAGTAAGTTCTAAAATATGTGACTTTTTTATTGATTAAAATTTCATCAAGTTACTTATTTTGGTAGTTACTTGGGAGTTACTTGCCAACTAAGGGTGTGTTTGAGCCACATTATTTTGGAAGACTGTATTTTGAAATAGTAGATTGATGGAGAATGTGTGGTTGGAAAAAAAGAAAAAAATATTGATGTGATGGAAAATATTATTTTATTGAAGAATGTGTGGTTGAAAATGAGTAGAAGAATGAAAATGAAAATTTTAAGGTGTACCAAACAGAGGCTAAATAACTTCTTGACACTTAAAAAGTAACTTTTACTTTTAAGCTTAGTGAGACATGCACATAACAAAGAAAGTGATGGTTTCTGTAAATTGGTTGGAGTTGAACTGTACTCCCTGAACGACACTGACAAGCAAAATGAGTTAAGAAGTAAATATGATGGGCAATCATATCATTAAGTAAGATGGATCAAAGAACTTTTAAGATCAGATGGCAAGCCGATCAACAAACTGAGGGTTGAGTCTTAAAGGTTCCAACAAGAATATCAGAAAAATTATAATAAAATCACTGCCGATTAATCAAACAGGAGGACGTAACAGCGAAGAACAGTGAAGAAGTTGATAGTAGTAATGCAAATAAATCCAGTAAATTTATTTACAAGAAGTTGAAACAAAAGAAACATTCAACCATTGTAAATTTCATCTAATTGAAAGATATTGAAGTTCTCTTGTTCTTCAGAAACGCCAAACTATAATACAAAAACCTCTCTCTCTCTTTTCGAATATTACAGACCTCCCCTTCCATTGGATCTGCCCCTTTTACAGTTTTTTAGGCTTTTTTGAGGAAAAAAAGTAATTCATAAACTGCTCCTATAAAAAGAACAAAAACCTCTCTCTCTCTTTTCGAATATTACAGACCTCCCCTTCCATTGGTTTTGCCCCTTTTACAGTTTTCAAGGCTTTTTTGAGGAAAAAAAGTAATTCATAAACTGCTCCTAAAAAAAAAACAAAACACTAAAATGGTCCCAAATTTTCATCTTCCTAGCGTGGGCCCACCCCATGCAGCCCCTTCGCACACTACACAATCAATTCCCTCCCCCGTGGCCAGATGATAAAATGTCAAATTTAGGATTGAGAAAAGGGATGCACTGTGATTTTGAAAACTTGCTTCTATCCTTCTTAATTGTAATTTCTTTAACGGGAATGCTCCTTCTTTGCTTTCTTTCTACTTTTCACTCATTAAACAACTTTCTATATTAGTTTGGATAAGTAATTCAAGAAACAAAATTTACCAACCAATTTAAAGAAAATAAACAAGGAGAATTTTCACAATGTTGGAGGGGTGTGGAATGGAAGGGGGGAAATGAAATTTAAGAATTTTTAATTATTTTATAATGGCAGTTTAGGTTATACATAGAGAGGAGATCATTTCTCATTAAACATATTCTTTAAAAAGGATTACAAACTGTAAAAGTGGAATATACTGTTGGATACAAGCTCAGGAGTATATGTAATTGTCTCCTTATAAAAATGTGAGTAATTTATAGCAGAACAGGCGTTCTACTTAAGTTAAACACTAGAATAAAAAGACAACTAGAAAAATCTTACCTCTGATGCTTCAATAAGCTTTGTCTTTTGAGAAGGAGAAGCCAAGACCTTTTTTATTAGAGTTTCTGCAATCTAGAACCAAAACATCAAATCATAATCCACCATAGACAACAGAAAATCAGAAAGAATGCATAAGAAAAATGAGTAAGAAAAAAATAGAATAGAATATGTTCCTTTTGCCATAAACACTGATGAAAATCATAGTAAACAGTAGTTTGCAAACCTGTTGTGGGGGTCCAAAATCACGGATATCGGTTTTGCTTGTTGGGAACAAATTCACACTAACACTTTCTAAAGGTTCAATAACATCTTTGAAGACCTTGTCTTGACCTTCAACAACTACCTCCTGGACAAGAAATAATAATAAAACATCAGTTGTAATTAAAGAAGGAATAGCTCATATTGATGAGCACCAATGTGGCTTCAGGTGCAAAATGAACTATGGAACCTAAGCTATTAGATAGTGAATACAATTATTTATTTAAATTTAGTATTCAACATGTCCAGTCACTTGTAGACCAGAAATTTTGAAGGCCTAACACGTGCACAATTGTTATAAATGGGTGGTGGTGAACCATGAACTACGATGTTGAATTACTTCGTTTAAAAGCTTAAATTGTTATAGAGGGAATGCGTTAAAATATTTAATTTTAGTCTTCAACATAAATTAAAACATCTGAAACAAAGCAAGTGCAGTAAATTAAAAGTTATGAGACACACCTGCCACCCAAAGGGATACACAAAAGTATATCCATCCTTCTTATCTGTGACAGACAGAAATCCTTTCTTTGTTTCTGCAGCAACTGAACCATATCAACAATATATTCTTAGCAATCAGCCATAATTGTTCCATGAATCAAAGGGATAAAAAGATAGCACCATTTATCTTCCCTAACCCCAAGGAAAAAGAAGACAATTTATAATAGAGAAAGAACCCACCCCTAAGACAAATATACAGAAACATAAGAGAACGTGAAGAGGGGGGAATAAATTTTCATAATTGATGGACTGAAAATCCAATAAAGAAGTTCTAAAGATGATAACGTACATGATGTTGTATGGCGGGACAGCAAGAACCATGGGGCGATTGTTACCCCAGTAGCAAGCAGCTGGCGTCTACCAAGGCTATCTGTCATAAACAAGGGAGAAGCAAATCTATAATCCAACTTAACAAAGCAGAAAGCTCAGTAAAAGAGAAGAAGTCGAATATGCAAACACGTGTAAAGGCACATACAAAGCGAGGGAGGAGAGTACCCTAAGCAAAAAAGATTTTTTTAAATATAAGAATCCACCTGTGCCTAGATGATGGGAAGCAATATAAAGCATTTACTATTGTAATATCGAATAATTTTCCATTCAACTCATGCATTGCAGGAGTAAATCCTCCAAGTAATAAATACTTGTTAACAGAAGTTCGGTGCTGGACACAAACTTGGAGTCATAATATGTATACATACGATACACATCTGGGAGAAAATAACCAGTACTTATACCAGTGGGAATGGTGCAATTGTTTGATAGACACTGCAGAAACTCAAACCAGCAAATGCGGATGTCTTTCCTGTTTAATTCTTATCTTGATAGAATATGCAAATTAGTAGCCAAGCTTTTTAGGATGTAGTTTCTTATGTTGAACAGTGTTACCACAATTCATTATCTACCAACATTAGGAATAAAACTTAGTTGTTTGTTGATGTAATGCAATAAAATAAGGGCTTTTTTGTATGCAGCAACGGACAACAAAGAATATTTGACGTTCTTTTTCTTGAAGCATATTCATTACTGTTCAATCTAATAAGTTATACAAAAGCAAACCAGAATGAACATAGCAAGTAGTTACTCAGGTTAAGTTTATGCAACCAAGATGCTAAGTTAGATTAATTAAGATCTTCATGTTCATCATCCTAAAAATCTAGTCAATTGGGAAAAGCATATGCAGAATCCCACATACCTTGGCAAGGAGAATTTGAAGCTGAAGGAACTTGTTCCGACCTCACATAAAAGATAATGTTTCTTCGGAACTGTCCATGCCTATACAGACCTAGCTGATGCATAAATTTACTTCTATAAATACAAAAACAATGAAACATGTCATCTACGATCAAAATACAGAGATAGAATGAGGACTACAACCTGAGTGGACGCATTTGGAAACAGCGTGTGATTGATTGATGTTGAGTTAAGCAAAGGCACCATTTCTGTTTTAAGCTATGAAGACATTAAGTATATGATCAACAACTGAGAAATTAAAATTTAAGCATGCATATAATAATCTTATAAGTAGCAAAATGGCAATATTCAGTCAGTTGATAGAAATTATGGATAAGATTAGTACTTGAGGATTCCATCTTAAAGGTTCAACATTGTTAAGAGGAGTACCCCAACTCTTCATATATTGATTCTATTTGACATGATGTGGTTTGCAAGATAGTGGCTCATTTGAGAACGCCAATTTTAGAATATGAATGATTGTTTAAGATTTTAAACAGATCGAATTGTTGTTAACTTTATTAAGAGGAGTAGACTTCTTCGTCGTGTCGCTTTGGGGTAGGGCCTGTTCCTGGGAGGACCCCTCTCCCAATTTGAGTTTTCTCTTCGTCAATTTATACATTATGTTAGTAAATCAAGCTTGAACTTGTATACTCGGCTAGTTCACTTAAAGAGTTCATTAGCTTTTCCGAGAAAAGTTCACATTTTTAAATCTTGATTCTAGAATTTTCAGTGCAATCTTCTTGAGTCTTGTTTACATAAATTACAGACACTTCAATTACAGACAAGATGAATGAATACAAATTTAAGGAGTTTAACTTGAATGTGAGCTTAGCCTTGGTTCATATAACATAACAAGCTGAACACATGAACTTGAGCAATCCCAAGTTAAATTGAGGATTTAAGTTTGAGCTACCTTATTGGAGCAGTTAACAAACATGAAGAAGTTCATTCTCCAGCTCTGCTGATAACCAACAAACGAACAACACCTGTACGGTCTAGTTTAGCTCATTTATGGACCTACATAACTAAGGTAGTAGCAGAAGTAGGATTTTAGATTTTTCGGGAGAGGGAATAAGGACTCACGTAATTCCTCCTTATCAGCACTCTGATTCCTTTTAAGAGATGGAAAACTCAAAGTTTAATGTAAAATGAAATCTTTAAAAAACTAATGGTAACTTATCAAGGTTTTTTTAAGTCATGGACATGCACAGATGTATCTGAGATAAGAGGCAAAATGGGATTCATGTTATTTGCCAAAATAGCTGGAACTAGTATATTAGTCAAATTACATTGGCCTTCGGATCAGAACTGTGATTAATAGAGACAGTCAGGGGAATTCGCATTTCAGTGAAATTCTTGGATTAGTGAAAGACACACACACGTGCAAAAAAGCATGTACTAAGAATGTTTCCATTAATCAAGAACAAAAATTAGGAATCACATACGATTTGATACCCTCTTATTCTCAACCATAAACGATGCCAACCACTTCAATATTAGTTAAGAGTCCGTATCTCTATGCTTAAAATGAAAAGGGTTGGGCTTCTTTGCAAGCATTAACTCACACGAAATTCGTTCTTTGGTACTCAGTATTGCACCGAATAACAAACTCTTTTTCTTTATTGTTCTTTTCCAGCTACAATCCAGCGTGCCAAAATTACCACCAAGGTGTATAATTATTGGAAGAATTTGAGTTTTCCTACTCCAGTCAACTCTAACCAACCAAAAGTTAAACTAAGAACTGCACTGAAGCACATTTGCATTTAGAGCTTGTTTAGCTAAGATTAAAATAAGTAAAAATTCCTTCAAATAAACTTCTTGTTTCCGAACACGTAACCCATTATTTTAATTAATTATTTTAAAAATTACTTATTATTTACTTATAAGTAAACTTTTNTAACCAACCAAAAGTTAAACTAAGAACTGCACTGAAGCACATTTGCATTTAGAGCTTGTTTAGCTAAGATTAAAATAAGTAAAAGTTCCTTCAAATAAACTTCTTGTTTCCGAACACGTAACCCATTATTTTAATTAATTATTTTAAAAATTACTTATTATTTACTTATAAGTAAACTTTTTAAGCTCACAATGCCCGACGAAAAGAGCAATAGCAGAGTCGGAACACAGAATGCAACCCCATTTCTGTAACAAAGAAAATGTATAACTAGTCATGTCCATGATAATAACAAATTTACCTCAGTAAAACTCCGTTTTGGGTCGCCGGAATTCTGTCTGTCCCGGCAAAGTCAGAGCTGTCAGTTACCGCCACGTGTCTAAATGAAAAGGAACCGCTTGGTTCTTCCTCTATCTATCTTCACACCCAACCTGAAATCTCCATCTCTCCCTCTGTACCACCCGATATACATCATGATATGAAATCATCATAATACCCCCATGCGACGCAAAGAAGATTTTTTTTTTTTTTTTTTTCTAAATACCCATTTTCGTCTTTTCAATTTCTAATACCCACCACATCATATTATCATACTTCTTTTCTTATTCTTTTTCCTTTTTTTTTTCTTTTTTTTTTCTTACACCATGTTTGATACCCATTTTTTTTTTTCTTATTTTCAACCACACATTTTTCAATAAAATAATATTACATGCAAATTCAAAAAAATTTCTTATTTTTCAATCACATATTTTCCATAAAAACACTATTTAAAATGCATTCTTGGGAGAATAGGAACTCAAACAAGGTGTAAATAAAAGAAGTTGATCATAGTTTAACCCATGTTTGATGCCCATTATTTCAAGAAAATGAGTTTTGTAATAGTAAATTGTTGAAAAATGTATAGTTAAAAAATAAAAAAAATTAAATATCCGTTCAAATATTATATTTTGACAGTGTGTGATTGAAATCGAATTTTGAAATAATGAAAATCAAAACAGGCCTAACATCATCGTATGTATTGAAGGTTTCAAAATAAAAAAATGAAAATAACACTTAACACTTATAATTACCTCGATAAATTACTTGGTCCCTATTTTCTTCAAACTCATTTTCAATCACACATTTTATAAGACCTACAATTTTAATCAACTTCTATAAAAATCTGCTAAAAATTGTTTTTAACTAAACCAAACAAGGGCTTCATTTTCATATCCGCGTTCAAGAAAGATAATCCGATTCTTGAAAAAAAATTAAGACCGTTCATAGAGTCCAAGCCAAATTCATTAAATTCATGATACACACAAATTTACTTTAAAAGACAGAAATCTTATGACTGGTAAGAAATTCTGTAAATTTGGTTCATTTACTGGCTGGGTTGAAAAACCAGTAAAATATATGTAATTTTGTGGGCTTTCCATTGTTGTCTGTAGGACGCAAGCCCCTTTCGTCGCATGTTTGATATGCACTAGTTTATAGTGTCACATAGTACAATAAATGAAATTTTAACTTGTTTTTGTCCTTGATACTATCCAATGCAGTCCAATCCAACATGCCGAAGATGCCACCAATGCCTTCACAATGTATCTAATTTGCCTCCTTCCAGAACCTTACTGACTGGTCCGTTCCACACATAACAAATACTGCATCTACGGGTGAATGTTCGAGCCAACGAGGTGAAACAATATGGTTTGAAGGCCATCTAGCCACTTCCTCCGTCGTAAGAGCATCCCAGATGACAATCTGCAGTCCCCAAAAAAAGTTAGCACTAACATCAGACCTGACTAAATTTGAAGTAGCTCGAAAGGGTATAGAAATATTTCCACGTTCTCTGTAATTTTGACCCATTTTCCGATTTTGTTACTATTTTCCTAATATTTTAATTCCGTATTTAATTTACAATCTAATTGTGACAAAAGAAAAAAGGTATTTCTTAGACAATTTATTGTAGTATTCTACATCTCATTTTGTTTATAGTTTCTATCAGTAGTAGACCAACCTCATTGCTTGGTTCATCAATCAATAGCACAAATTCTTTCGTGTCACTGAAAACAGCCTGCAGTTCAAACATTGAGAGTCGATTAATTTAAACTTATTTAACAGAAATTACATCACAAAACTCTTCACGAGACACCATAAATGTCAACCATTTATCAGTAAGTTGACAAGAATACCTCACATCATTGGATATTTTCGTTTCGAAGGCTGAAATAGGTATCAGCCTTTTGTGTCATGCACAGCACTGTATACAAAGAAAAAATTGTATTTACTCAAAACTGTATTAAGTATAGCAAACTGTCTGTCAATAACTAGCAGCAAAAGAACTCCATGTCCTTGGTAGGGTTCTAACTGTAAAAAGGACCGAATTCAATTAGAACTGAAAGAATGCTTTGTATTGCTGGAATTTGAAGTACAGCAAGAAAGAAAGATAACAAGTAGTCATTCGAGAGGACTACAACTCTCCTAAGCCTCCCTTTCACTCACTTAATTGCCAGCCTTAATGATCCCTCTCTCCTAATTTCTATCTTCTAACTTCCTTTGTTTCCAACAGATTGTTGTTGCCTTTTAACAGATCTTGGTTGCCCTCTAACTGCTTCCAGATGTTTCTCCAATCTACTTTGCCCTTCTAGAATATGTACAACGGATGGGGGCTTATCATTACCCCCGGGTTCCAAAGACACCTTGTCCTCAAGGTGGAAAAAAGGGAAGAGTTGATGCCACTGGTTCAGAGGAAGCTTCAGATGCAGGCAGATCTCTCCATTGTATCAATACTTGATGACCAGCTCGTGGTTGTAGAGCTAGCCCATCTTTAGGGAACCTACTACCACCAGCTACAGAAGCTAGACGCGTTGCCTCATTCAAACTATGAAGAGTATTGATTGGTTTAAGTAATATCCCATTCTTGGCAGCAATACGACATAAGTCATTACTGGAGGTGGATATCTGAAACTTGATAATACGCCACGTCATCAATAGCAGTATGAACCATTTCCCTGTTTATCACCTCTGCAAATTCAGCCATTAGAAAGTCCAACACATTTGCTTTCTTGTCACCAGGTGCATGTAAAGGAGTTAGTATAGTTTCATGTTTCTCCAATCCAGTAAGATAATGTACATACTCAAGCTGACATGAGAAATAGTATGATGGAGGCTTCTCATCCAACAAACTGAGAAGGGATCGAACACTCTCTTGCTGAGTAGCAGTAACTGAAGAAAACCCATTTGATGCCCCCTCCTCAAATTTTGGGGGCCTGCCTATCTATAGATTTTATACTTTTGCATTTGAACCTCTTTGCTTTTTCAGTTCAACTTCAGCTCAAGACTTTTTCTTTGACGTAGCCTTGGTTCTTTTTTCCAAATCTGCAGAATCTGGTAATTTTGAAGCCCCAAAAGCCTATATATAAGCAATTCCAGATTTTGAAATATCATCCAAGTTAAAAATTTCATTTGTAAACATCCCAATCACAAGTGAAGTGAAAATCGAGTCTCTCTTGGTCCGAGGAATTTGGCAGATTTGTTTGGCGGATCCACTATCATTAGTATAGTGTCCATTAAAACCCCATAACCTGTTGCACCAACCCACAAAACTTCAGCGTGCTGAACCAAGTAGACCGGAATAAATGCGAGGATCACCCCACCATTGAACAGCAAAACTTCTGGCTGGTCCATTCCACCCTTCACTTCTATTGTCTTAGGGGCAGTCGAGCCTACAATGGAATTCAAGGAAAGTTCCACCGTGTCTCCAATTCTGACCGATTCCTCTATATTGTCTTTATTCCTGATTACAACTCCTAGTTTTGTGTCCTCTGTCCCAATTGCTGGGTCTTGCAACTCGGCCACAGAAGGCCGATGGATAGTAGTTGGGAATTTGGGAAGTAATTGTATTGGGCCATCTTCCATTTCTTTATTCAGGCACATTTCACCTAGGGCTTGCTTAAGGGAAACCCTGCAGTCTAGTCGTTGGGCCATCTCCATACCATAGCCCAACCTTACTAGCTTCCGACGATGGCAATGGTGATGGAGACACAAGCACCAGACATCGCTTTTCTTCCACAGTTTTCTCCAAGTCCACCACCTCCCAACTCTGATTCATGGAATCCTGTATGGCTAGTGTTGGAATCTAAGAGCTCTGCTGCGATGTTTCTAGAATTCCTCTGATGCAGAGACATTAGCTTCCTGGGATGAACGAAATCTGCCAATCATCAAACCTTCAATTCTTCCCAAGTTCGCACTGCCCGGCGTCTATCTACCAACTGAAACCACTCCCCTGCATTATAACCAAAACACGCTATTGCCGCTTCTATCTTCTCCGCTTCCGACAACCGATTTCTAGAAAAAATCATCTTCGCCTCGGACAACCACCAATTTGTATTTTCACCGTAGAATATTGATATTTTTAGTTGACCTTGTGAATCCAGTCCATAATCATTCTCTTTGTTGAAATCATGCATCACCCGTAAGAATTTCTCATGATTTTCCATGAATGTCTCCATTTTCTTCTCTAATTCTTTGTTCCAATCTGTTGCCATTGCCTAGAATTGACACACTCATACCAATTGGTAGGTGGGTTCTAACTGTAAAAAGGACCGAATTCAATTGGAACTAAGAGAAAAGCTTTGTATTAATGGAATTTGAAGTACAGCAAGGAAGAAAGATAACAGGTAGTTGTTCAAGAGGACTACAACTCTCATAAGCCTCACTTTCACTCACTTAATTGCCTGCCTTAATGATCCCTCTCATCTCCTATTTATTTCAATCTTCTAACTAACTTCCTTTGCTTCTAACAGATTGTTGTTGCCTTTTAATAGATCTTGGTTGCACTCTAACTGCTTCCAGATGGTTCTCCAATCTTCTTTGCCCTTCTAGAATTTGTATAACAGATGGGGGCTTATCAGTCCATTGTGCCACAGAATAAACCAAGAGATCTAGGAACAAAGATAAAGATAAGGCATAATCTATCCACTGATGTCACTTGAAGTTCTAGGAATGGGTGGTTGAACCAGAAAATATGATTTTTTTTATTTTTTTATTTTTTTGCTGAGCAGACACAAGGAAAACCTTCTGGAGTGAAAAACTATGACCAATAAGGTTGGATATTAACTTTTTCCTTTTTTATGAACAAATGAAGTCATGGAAAACTTTTTCTATTGTGATTTTTTTGGCGAGTTCAGTCGGGAAGGATAAAAGAGAGATGCTTTCTATCAGTGATTCAGTCGGACGACGAATTCTCGCGTGGTCCAAGGAAATCAAAGATCCGCTTCCACGATTTCGTCTATATGGAATCTCTTAATATGAGAAAATATTTCTGCTGAATTAAAGCTTTTTTTTTTTTTGGAGAAAACAAGATTTAGACTTTCATTGGCGATACCGTACCGCTAGTGGCGATCAAATTGCAATGAAAAAAAGTTGAAGAAAGGAAGCATATGACCTACATGTAAGTTGCCAAAGAGTCATTAGCAATCATTACAGTGCAGAGTTCAGACATTCATGTTGAGTTATTTTAGAACAGCAGAGACAAATCAACTTAACGATCATCAACAACGTTCCACTACTAACATAGCAGTATGTGTAAAAGACCAAAATTTTCATGGAATTTGTTAGGTGACTTTTCAGCAAAGGAAGGAATATTATTATAAAAGAGTGGAGAAAATAATAGCCATGTCCTAATGACTATGGTTCAAGTCATTTGGAATACATGAACACGGTTGCAAGAGACAGAGAATGTACTAAGCTTTATATAAGAACATTTAAGACTAACTATCCTGAAACAAGAGTTGAGGGGATATGATGCATATTATTATGTGTTCTTCACATTCAAAGCCGAGATCAGTGCTAATCACTTGGATAAGTGAAAACAGTTCCAAAAATCAAAACTGAGGAAGAAATGCTTGTGCTAGAACACACTCATGTTGCTAGATTTCCACTGAACTTCAACAATGCTAATGCAAAAGGGTCACTGTACAGCGATTGCTCTAATGATATAAAAATCTCAGTTAAATGATATATGGTACAATGAAAGAATTCATTTCTGTACCATAACATTTACTTCAGTGTCCAACCTAAGATGGAACAGCATTTTTAGAAGGCAGTTAAACATGAATCATAATAAAAGTCAACATCATTTCAAAATCCTCCACAATAAAAGTGAAAAGCTTTTTTAGCATTTCTGTTCAGCCAGTAAAAGTTATCAATACAGAAGAGTTCAAGGATTTAAAAAGCTAAGGGATGATGACCAAAGTATAGGATCATGTTAGGCATGACGAAGTCTTGTAAATTAAGGATAGATGATAAAAATTAAGCACGGTTGTAAGGGCTTGAAGTGCGGAAAATATATTAAAAGTAGCCGGTACAAATCTTTCCTTGATGTGTCATGCCCAGTGTATTTTTGATTTATGTAGTAGGTCAGTACACATTTCCAATTTTCTTGCAAAGGGACTAGTGGTGATGACCCTGTGACCGAATATTTACAAAATATTGTCTACCTATACAAATAATAAACTAAACCTTGTTTCCCAAAAGTTTGAGGTCAGCAGCATGAACCCTTTTTTCCCACTCCATTGACTAGTTGCTAAATATACCAGAAGACCCTAAGCAACTGGATTCTTAAAACAAGCCATTTAATTTTGTCTACCCATCCGTCTTTTAACTTGTTCGGCCGAAATCGCGTCCCTCTTAAGAACATATACATCTTTACGTCTATGCAAAATATGTCCTAACCACATCGCTGTTCCCTTGATTTGTCCTCACCCTTTTCTATGTATTCTAATTTCTTTTTTATTCATCTCAGCATCCTTATTTTGCTACATTAATTTGATGGACATTTGGTCCTTGAATAGCCCAACACTCAGTACTATAGAGCATAGTAGGTCTGAAAACAGTTCTGTAGAATTTCTTCTGCACATGCGTGCTGCATAATATTACTTCCTCTAGGTCTAGATACAAAATCCAAGTGCATTTTGAATTCTTACTTTTGTGCTGCTTCACAAGATCCTAAATGTTTGAGATGCTTGAAAAAGAATGAAGAAAACGTATACTCCACTAATTAATAGTTCTTTCCATTTCTATGGTGCTTTGTGCTGCAAATTGCTGTAATCGTTTAAATCATGCTCGGAAGACTATGGTATTATTGAAATGGGTAGTTCAAACAAAGGGACTTCATTGTTTGGCAACTGATTAAGGGATTACATTTTCATCATGCTCTCTCACTCAAATTTTAGAACTTGTGAAAAAATTAGTTCAAATTTGAACAGAATAATTTCTTGTTCCAATTACAAAACCTCGAGCTGTGCTACCAACTGCAGCTTTAAAGAATTCCTGCTTGAATTTCAAATTATTCCGATTCCAACCTAGTTCCACGTGGCATTTCTAACTACCAACAAAATAATTGAATTGATGATAATTTAAGTATGCTAACCAACCATATAGAAAAATGCAAAGAAATAAATCATCGGAAATTATACAGAAAAAAGAAGTCAAGAAACAGTACCTGATTGAGATTATTGTCACGGAGATGCGCAACGACTAGAGCATTTACATGGCGGTAAAGCTTTCCATCCTGCAGTGTCTGCTCCAGGCCATTTGTGTTCAAGTTGCTGCTGTCCATCCAATAATTACTACCTTTACTTTCAAGGGAAGCCTAAATGCTTTTGTAGGGTTAGTAGAGCCCCAAACAAGAAGGAAAAATTCGAATCAGTTTTCACTTTTCAGTGAAGTAGTAATGGATGCAAACTCTAAACCTGGATGGGTTGGAGGTGAAAAACCTGCTATGGGCCAGTGACAAAATTCTTATTTATACAAAGAGGAAATTGGTTGCTTGCCTAGAGCAACATGAGAGTTAAATGTTTCACTGAACTTTACTCATCACGGCTTACCAGCTAAACTTAACGGAGCTTCCCAATGGCCACTGAACTTAAAAGACTTGCACATGTGGACGCCACCCTTACATGCCTTGCCCATGTGAAATTAAAAATGCTTCGTGCAAATTAACTCCAAAATCCCTCCCCAACCCCACCCTCCTAAACGCAAAAAACCAAATCCACAGCCACCTCGCCGTCTCCGGCAGCGGCCTTCCCCACCCAGAAGGAAACCGCCACTCAACTCTACCTCATTAGCCGAGCCTTTCTCCTCATTAGCTTCTAGAGTATGAATAAACTTTACCTCAGGCAACCGAAAAGTGTGGGAGCATTCAGCTGTGTATATTGCCATGCCTTGGCTTGTCTTCACACTCTGCATACACACTCCACAACTATTCTGCAAATCCAAAAACCAAAAACAGTGAAAATCAAAACCAGATGGGACGTAACACATACCAAAATTTGAAGGTGATGTAAATTGTAATCTCACTCTGGATATGCGGAGGGTTTTCTTGAGGATTGAAAAGGAAGATCTTGGAGAAGATGGGGTGGAGCCAAAGCTTTTGCTTTTGCGGTAAGATTTTGGGGTTGTTTGGCAAGTGGTGTGTTTTTGTTTTGAAGGCCGCTGCCGCCTAGATTTTGGGTTGTTTGGCAAGTGGTGTGTTTTTGTTTTGAAGGCTGCAGCCGTCGGCGTCGGCGAGGTGGCTGTGGAAGAAGGCGGTTGGTTTTGGGTGTAGTGGGACAGGGAAGTCAATGGGCCGAGCCACCCACACGAGCTCGGCTCGGCCCATACCCACACGAGCTCGGCTCGTGCTCGCACGAGCCGAGCTCGTGGCTCGTTTCCAACGAACCGAGCTTAAGCTCGACTCGTTGGATTTTGGACGAGCTCGGCTCGTGCTCGTGCTCGTGCTCGCCTAAGGCGAGCTCGTGGGCTCGTCCTAGACGAGCGGTTCGTGGGCTCGTTTAAATTTAATTTTTTTTTTTTTCTAATTTTCTTCTCCTAACATTCTACAATCCCCTCCTACATTTTTTTTAAAATAATAAAAACAAAATTTTATTTGTTGAGTTTTGTTTTTTGTTTACCATTTTATATTTATTAAACATAAAATATACACATTTTAT
>CAIGRT010027316.1:0-13688 GCA_903798405.1 Fraxinus platypoda | reverse complement strand
ATCATCTTGTGATCCGTCACACTAGGCTCAGTTCCACCGAGCCCGAGCCGGGCCCGGCTCGGGCTTTTTTCGGGTCGAGCCCGAGCGGCGAGCTTTTTTGCCATCGCTACCCGCTTTGCCAATTCTGTCATTGATGTCACTGCCAATCTTTCTTGAATACTTGTCAAGGCAAGTATCTCATAATTTCAATAGAAGTCCTAAAACAACATCATTTCTAATCATTGTCTTCAAAAAAATCAAATTGCAAGAAAAAGTAAAATAATTTACCAGAAAAACTAACAAAACTCCGATCCTGACCTTGAATGGAATGAATGGAGAGATGAAGGGTTTGACGATGGCTGATCGAAACGTTAAAGAGAGCCACCTATTATCGACCAAAATCATTAAAATCACCTGAAATTGCCTAAAATTGGTAGAGAGAAATCATTGATTTAGAGTTTGGTTGGGGTTGAATTGTATTCATTTTTCATCTGAGAGAACGTATATTATACGGTTATGAAAGTTTTAAAAGTGAAAGGGTAGTAGTAGTCAATTTTTCAATTAATGGGCCATACTCGACCTATTTATCCCAAAATTTATTGTCCATTATTCTAAAGTACGCTAACATGATTTTTTGAATAAAAACGTCACAATGGACTATATATTTTAATTAATAGAAAACTGAGAGTAAGAATGAGATGAATAAAATTGGGAAACATAAATATGACGTTAATAAAAATTAAGGGGCATTTATTAAAAAAAAGTATATTATAATTCCTAAACAAAAAGGTCATCATCCCAATTATTATACAAAAACTTGGAGGGTTATTTTGATATGTATAAACTCTTGGAGTAGTTGAATGAAATTTCTCTTGAATATATAAACCTACAAACCCCATCCCCTTTGGCAAACCCTAGTTCTCTTCATCTGTTGTGGTCCTCAAATCTCTTCACCCTCCGCCTCCAAGACACCACCAACCAAGCAAGAAAATGGGTCGTGTCCGCACAAAGACAGTGAAGAAGTCCTCCCGCCAGGTCATCGAGAGATACTACTCCAAGATGACACTCGATTTTCACACCAACAAGAAGGTCTTGGAGGAGGTGGCCATCATCCCCTCGAAGCGCCTCCGCAACAAGATTGCCGGGTTCTCGACCCATCTCATGAAGCGGATCCAGAAGGGACCCGTTCGTGGAATCTCCCTGAAGCTGCAGGAGGAGGAGCGCGAGCGTCGCATGGACTTTGTTCCGGACGAATCCGCCATCAAGACCGATCGGATTGAGGTTGATCAGGAGACTGTTGATTTGTTGGAGGCTCTTGGGATGAAGGATCTTCCTGGGGTTGTTCTCAGGGAGGACCAGGGCCCGATTAACGTGGCTCCGGCAATGACATACGGCCGCGGCGGTGGTAGGCGGTACTAAGATATATCGATGAAACGGTTTGAATTGGAGGTTTTTGGGTTAATGTGAGTTGTTGGATGCTTTTTTAGTAATGGGTTATTGTTAGTTTTTCTCGAAGTGTTTTGTTATGTTTCGACACTTTTGGATTGTGCATTTTTGAGAATTTGTGACTGCTTCTGCATTATCGTCTTTTATGATAATCTTATTGCTCTTCGTAATTTGAATGTTGAGAAAGTTTGGAATTTTATGGATTTCTAGTCGGGGTTCAATAAATGTGGCTTTTCAGTGTAACCAGTGAACTAAGCAAAGCTTAGGGGGCACTTAGTACTGTTGGATTTAGTTTTTACATAGGTGGTTGGAAATTTTAATTTTTTCTTTGCTGTCTCTTTTAAATTCTTAGGTTGTGAAATGCCTTCAATCTGGTTTCTAAGTATTGGAATTGCCTAAGCATTTGGATATGTTTGGTAGGATCTTACTGAACAGGATTGGAGCTTGCAAGAGACAAGATTTTAGCCTTATTTTTTTTCTTTATTAATATTGCTGGGTGCTACATAGACATTACTAGAACCAACCATTAATTTCTTATTTTCCATCCGGTGTTAGTATGCATAATTGTGTGTTTGTTTTACCTGGGAACCATCTCTTTTGCTTTCTTTAGGCTTATAAATATTTGGTTATAATTCAGTTGATTCCTTGTCTCCAAACTTTTTTGATCAAGTTTCATTTTATCCTTTGGAAAAGGATTGAACATAGCTTGTCAAATGAATTTGAGTGCATCGATCTCTTCGCAGGATTGGTCATTCAGATGCTAAGCTTTCGGTTGCAATAGTGTAAGTGTGCAGGCTGAGGTCTAGAAATGCTGGTGTTTGACATATTCTGAGGTTAAGGAGCCTTTGATTGGTCTTTATTACTTCACAGTGTTAAATTTGCAGCCTTATTAATTTTGGTTATAACTTCATTGAAGCGTGCAACCTTCCAATTTAATTGGGTTGTATGATTTACGAAATTGATATTCTTTTTGTAGTCGAGGGCTTCTCACTAGCATCGTGTAAAATATAATACCCTGATTTAAGTTTTTCCTTGTGTAATGATTCTTGTGTTTTCTGATCCTTCACTTTCAATCATAAAATTCTGCACTAAGGTGAACATATTGGGACGGAGGGGTTCGGGAAACGATGTGCACAACTTCAGAGACTCTCTTGTGCATGCTACAGGCAAATAGTAATAAATAATTAGTTGGTCAGTTAGCTTAGTCGAGATTTGGAGATCTTGGACCTGTGTTATGAACCATTACCCCCAGTGTCGTGTGGAAAAACCCATAAACTAGATGCTAAAATGAAATTAGTAAAAGCAGTCCATTTTCCCAGCTTCGGTTCTGCAAGTTCTATCAAGATACAAGTGAAGTGAAGAGAGAATTAAAGTTTTGTTTATCAGATTACACCTGGACGAATGTTTAGCCCCCGTTTGATTTACATTATCATCTCATTAAAATGAAAAATATGATCGTTATCCATCATATCAACATTTAAATTCAATCAAATTTTCTATCTCTTATGTGGATTTCAATAACGGCCATATTTTTCATTTTCATTCTACAATAATTTGGTTCAAACAGGGTCTTAATGTCCTGGGATGGCTAATAATAATCAGAATGCTGAACTAGAAACTCACCCATGTGAACCAAAGTGGATATAAGAAAGGGATCATCAAAATTCTAAATTCTCCAGCACAATGTCAACTCGCCATGCATTAAATTGTTCAGGGAAAACATCCATGAACTGACATAGGAAGTGTTTTTTCATTGGACCCTATAATTCATGAGGCTTGAGACTTTTTTTCCTTTTTATCTATAAGCTCGTCAGCTTTTCAAAGATAAAACGTTTATTTCCTTCCTTAATAACCGAAACAAAGAATTCATTCAATGAAGTCTGCACCAACCGTGGTGCAATGGAAGATAAGAATACTATCCAACCATGAAAACCTACTCCTCATCTTCCTCAGCAAAATGGACCCCTATATTACCTCATCTAAGAATAAAATGACAAAAGACAACTCACATCCCGACACAACGCTACCTTATCCAACAAAATAACAGCGCTAGAATCAAATTGAAGACATGACCTAAGCCGCCACCACACTGAAAATCACACTCGGCCTTTCAAGCTGGAAGCCATTATGGCGTTTATCATCTCTTGACTTTGAGGCTATTACAACAGCAAAAACATGGAGTTAAAGAAAACCCGTGAAAACAGCTTCAATTCCACAATGTTACTAATTATCTGGTCGTGTCTACAAATAGAAGTCATGAATAAATTTCAGGATTTCTTTAGGAATTGTACTGTCTCTGTTCAGCACACAACAATCTCGTACAGGTGAACAGGAGAGTGACTAGGATGCACCAATGCCAAGTAGCAGTTACTGAGATATTCATTTCTGCGGTTTAACTATCCAGTTACACAAATACAACTGTCGTGTACAAGGAGAAAGGGGGCAGAGACACACTCCGTATATTCACACTACTCGCTTGAATTTGCAAGCCCAACCATGTTAAGCATATGGCGATCCTCCTTAAATCTTTCCAGCACTGAACCTTTTTTAACCTCTGGCCTATCCTTTTCAACTTTATGTGGCACAACCCCCCAGCATTCAATTACTTCTGGGTATATTTGGTGGGTTTTCGATAGGCAGGGGCTTCCGAAGGTGGTGCACACAAACGTGTGCCCTTGATCAAAGTTTGCTGAAAGGAACAAACCAAAATGATTTACTCTACCTCCAAAACCAATGCCATTTGGAATGCTCTCTGAACTGAAATTCACAGCACACTGCCAATAAAAAGATTTTGTAAGGGCATAAAAATATTATATATAATATCAATGTGTATGATAACAACAACTTGCAAAAGCATACGACACACAATTAAATTTTATCATGCATTTGCATTTCAAAATAATTATCTAGTTTTTACTTGGAATGATACTTCAGGTTTGATAATTTTGTCTTTGCGTTCACCCTACACTAAAAAACCAGTCAGTCTAACATTGCTAGGACACCACCTTGAAAATCATCAATAAGTACCATCAGGTTGTACTCGAATATACTTCCAAGGTGGCCGCCACCGCCATTGATTCAAAACCCATTATAATAAGGAAAGGGAAAGTGTTGGGGCCACCACTGTGAGCCTCCCTACTCAGATGGCCAACACCATCATGTCAAAACATCCCAAGCAAATATATAATTTTCAAAGTAACTGCTACATAGTTGGCCTAAAGGACCTAAGAGACTCCTCAAACTCAATGGCCTCATCTTGACCAAAAATAGAAATCTTTCCGATTTACAGGTGAGTCGGATTCTCTGGCATAAATTCGAGCAAATATCTGTAAATCTACGAAAGAAGAGAGTTAGAGATATGTTGGATAAGAAGGTGGTGGTGCCATGATGGCTTTGCCAATTTGTTTTCATCGTGTCGTTGGCAGTAGTGGCAACAGGTTTTGGGCAGGAGCTTTGGAAGTGGTGAATTGTGATGCTTACGGTGGTCGTAATCAGTTGAGAGGAGTGGCAAGGTGGCGGTAGATGAATGAGAGAGAAATCAAGAAGAAAGAAAAGCTCTGCAACTTAAGAGGGAGGATGGGAAAGGAAATGCAAAAGATAAAGAGTTTGTAGTCAAAGATAACAACAGAAGGTTGAAAGTGCGTGTTTTAAAAAAGTGAGGATTCTTTTGCAAATTGCGACAGCCAAAAAGGAAAGGAAGTGAAAGAGCAACACGACATGTTGGGCCAGGCCACTCTTGACCTTTAAAGGATTGTGGGAGGACAATGTCCAAAAGACATGGCATTACTTGCTGACTCACTCATTAAAGTAACTTTTCCACTTTGAGCACTTGCATAATTCTCAGCAAATGCTGAACCTACGGATTTCCATGAATGACTACTCATGTGAGATGAGCACGTTTCCTGCCTTTCCTGCAGTGGCTATCGCTTCTGTGCGGCATTTGATTCTACACTCAAGGGATTGAATAAGAGAGTAGTATTTG
This sequence comes from Fraxinus platypoda, assembly GCA_903798405.1. Lineage (NCBI taxonomy): Eukaryota > Viridiplantae > Streptophyta > Magnoliopsida > Lamiales > Oleaceae > Fraxinus > Fraxinus platypoda. The sequence continues at coordinate 8,281 of CAIGRT010027316.1, read as the reverse complement.
TAACCATGATTTCAAGAGGAATTTATTTGACTTCAATGGCTCTGCACAGTCACATTAAAACCTAACGCCCATTTTGGGTTATAGGTTAACTGCACAGAATTTCAATATTTAGGTTCCAGTGAAGACCCAAATCTTTCTATCAGAGTGAGGATTTACCTCAAACACTCCTAGAAAATTCCACCGCTGATTTAGCTTCTCACTGCATTATCACTTCCCGGTATTTGTCTCACTTCAGATAGAGCGTCCACGCCTCTATACGCAAAACACCCCCTATTTCAAAATTTCCATACCGAGGAAAGAGTTGTGGATCCTTTCAGTACTGCAAACTGATAAGATTAACTGCACTCACGCTAAACTCATCATCTTCCACGGGAGACCTCACTCCTGATAAATTTAGGGTCGTTGCACTTGTACAGAATAGACTAAAGCTCACTCACCCCTTCAGCAAAAGTATAATGGCCTTATGCTTAGACTTCCCGTAATACATGATCTGTTACTTTGACAGCATTCAAAATTCAAGCGTTGTCAGTTCCAACATTTACTGTGCTTGGGAGACTGTCTATAGTCAACATCTCAAACCTTTTTATATGCATTTTGAAAAGAATCAGCACAAAATAACACGTGCTTAACGACAAATTTGGTGATCTTTATGATTCACATCCACTTCAATTTATTTTTTTCTGCTGTCTGTAATGATTAATTCTAATAGAGTATATTGCATCTCTGGTGCTATTTGAATCATTCTATAGCTGTTGGCTCGTCCAAGGCCTGTACTCAAATGCAAAAATTGCAGAAAACAGCCTTACCCTCGAAAGATGATAAGTTAGCAATCCTAACCCAGTTTCTCAACCTAAAAGCTCACTCGTAAAGGACAGCACTGTCTACGCACTGTTATTCGAGTCATTTAAAATAGGGTAAATGTTTTATGGACCCTTGTATAGATACGTGTGTCCGGTGAGGGTCATTAAAAAAAGAGATGCAGTATTTGGCAGCAAAGTGAACCAGATGGTCATGGCAATGGAATCTAGGAAGGAGGACCTTGATCTTTTCTCAGGCACTCCTTGGGTCCTTGTACTACGAAAGATGACACTATGAAGGACACTCCACGACGAGAACAATTCAAATACTTACCCATTGTAAGTTGTGGTTTGCTCCAGTAGGCCGGAAAATTGATGCTTTTGGGAATAGCTGAAAAAGAAAAGATTTCATATCGCCATAAAACTCTGCATGCCTGTCCCAGGGCTGAGAAGCATAGCCTCCATACACGTAACCTTCTTTATCTTTAATAAGCAACACAGTACGCCCTCCATCATTTCTGCAGTTTAACAGAACGGTTACCCATCCCAACTTTAATTAAAAGATAATAAGCAGTACCCTAAAACTGAGATTGAAATAGAAAGTCTTTAGCATTCACAGCTATTCAAACAACTACAGAAATGAGACAAACAGCGATAGTAATATCTTTAAGTGTCTCAACAACACTGATTAGCTTATAATTATGATAACACACACCTTTGATTCGAATGCTCTAATTTCGTTGCCAATAAAAATTATGGATGTGATACTACCTTCACAAATTCAAGAAACATAATTACATCACACCAATGTTTTCTTCTTCAGAAACCATATAACTGTTACATTGGGTGTCAAGTGTAGGAACCAACCAAATCTAAAAGTGCATAATGGATGGGGATACAGAGAAGGTCTCGTGATATGACCTTTTTGTCCTTAGGAATTTTCATGCATGGATCTTTATATGCCCATAACTAATCATTATATATCTGATTATCAATACGGTTATATTTAACACATGTATTTGCATTCACATATCTGCACGCGTTTGAAGAGTCATGTGGGTAATACACAACTTATAAGAAATATTAAAAAATCATAATTCAATTGTCTCCTAAAGGGGGACAAAATTTCAAAAAGAAGCTCACTGTATGTTGCCCAAGAATGTGTTGAAACTTTGTCCGTGAACAGAACTATGGTACAAAAGTTTCCACTCATCCAGTTCATGTTGGGGTAACGCTCCTCCAATATGCCAAGCATATTCCTTTCTCAACAATATTAAACTAGGGTGTATATTGTCCTGATGCAATAGTTGAGGAATTTGAGAACCTACAAAAAGAGAACAATTTAGAAAACCTCATTTACACTTTGGCTCCACCTTATGGAGGAAGACAAAGTGCATGGCAGGTGCAGTGTCACTAACAGCTGCCCATGTCAGTTATATATTTCTAAATATATTTAACAAAAACTCTAAATGTTTTTGTTAACCATCTTAATTAAAAACTTTTGGATGAGATGGTTAATGTGCTACGAGAATCAGAATGGTTCAAGTCTTGCCATCACTCATTTATAAAATTGTGCAAATGTCATACCTTTGATAAAAAATTGAACCCAGACTTCACGTGGGGAGCATGTTGAAAACAAGATTTAAATGAATAAATGTGGCATTTCTTTAACAACTTTTAGATGAAATGGTTAACTGGTATAGGATCACTCTTGAGCACAAGGGCACTGACTCGTCTGCTGGCGTGAAAAAACATACGACTGAACAGAAAAAATTTCAAACTACCCACGTAAGAACAAAAGGGTTCTGTCCCATCTTAAGCAAGAAATAGATGTACTCCAGAGTTCAGTTAAACCTATATTCGTAGGAAACAATTACTTCATTTCTTCCAACTCCCCTGCTACCGTGTCTCTTGCGTGTATTATAAACAGAATAAACAAAAAATTTGGACCTACTGCAGATTTCCACTAGTATGGTAAAGATTTGGAAGTGTGATCAGTTTTATCATAAAATGTCACAGATCCACATGATTAAGCTGGCAAAGAATTCTAATATATGACTACAACGTATTTTCAATGTTGAGATTACAGTTTGAAACCTATCCCCTTCGATAAAATCCTCATTGTCTCTGTCAAGTAGAAGCCTATCAAATTGCCAAATTTGGTGCCTCAAACAGGGACGAGACCCAAGAAATATACACGACCAAATCGGAAATGAAGAAATTCTGATTTAGTAATAGACAGTAGATATCAATCTTCTGCACATTTCTTTTTTTTGATAGGAAACAGAAATAATCTTCTGCACATTTCTTTCTTTCTTTCTTTCTTATAAGGTGTTGCAGGAGGGAGGAGGAACAATGGATTTGAACCTATTGAGCTACATGTGTTTTATCTTTTTTCGACTAAGATTAATGTGATATTTCTGATACATCATATATTCACTTGTTTTGCATGAATGTACGATGTATAAAAAAATAAACATATTGTGTTTTATGCAAAGCTTATTATGATTTATACTTCTAGCAGTTTATGTCTGATTCCAACCTGAAAATATGCATCAAGCTTTGTGCTAATATTCTTAACAGTTAACCTATCATGTATGTACCGAATATAAGAATTTACATTTAAAAGTTTATAAGTTTATTTTTATGCCAAAAGAATGATACGCCTTGGAAATTTTAGATTCCATTTAAATTTAGAGATTTGATCAATTTTGATAATTACTTAAGAAAGTATACATGTACAAATTATCTAATGTTAGAAGTTTGGATTGATCGAAAAGTCAAATGTTCAATAATTTTGAAAGTTGGATGGGCCATTGTGAGATATCCTGAATAGTCCAATTATATTTACTAGCACAGAATTTTTTATTCTATAAAAGATAAAACTAAAAAATGTTGGGAGGCTAAATTGGAAACCTGGATCAGATGGAATCATCAAACTGCCAAGAAACTTTCTGACCGATGGAAGAAGGGAACACCATTTTCGGAAATCTTCAAAAGACATATTACTTTCTGCACCATCGTTTGTAAAAGTTGCAGCATTGATAAAAATATCAACAATTTCATTACGTGAGTCTCCCCTGGACTTGGAGTATTCTTGATGAAATAGATTACCGAGCATTGCAGTTAAAACAGCTTCTAGACCAGACCTGTAGTTGATCAAAGTTCAAATTAATTGTTGAAACAGAGGGTACAACAATGAATGGGAGCAATTCTTCAATATGAAATCTGCCAATTCCACCTTCCCATGATGCCATCGCCATTGATATCTAGTAGTTGGTATACGAACTCTTCAATGTCATCATTTGTTCCTTTCTCATAGGTCCCCTATAATATGAAGAGAATAGCGTAAAGATTAGATTCAGCTTCCCCATTAAACATATATTTTACCAAACATAGGTAAATGTTTGTAAGTGAATAAACTTTCTAAAAACTCAGGTCACAAACAGTATGCCATTGTTATCTGAAAAATGACAAAAAAACAACTAATAAAAGAAGAAATGTATGTATATAGAAGGCTGGGTCAAGATTTGCAGCACCATGAAAGAATTACATTTACTACTCCTTCTGGTTGGGTGGGGTAGTGGTGGGGATTATGTCTCGAACTTCTGAAATCATACAATTAAAAACCCTAAAGGCTCAAGCATTAAAACTAAGTTTACTGAACTTAGAGTTTTTATCTCTCTGGTAAAATTATTTTCCCGAGTTCCATGACTCGAATCTCACAGCAATGAAACATCTCCTTGCTCTTTGGTGTAATTTGATAACAAGTCATACATAATAATTAATATAGCATGACATATCATCTCTCTCACCCAATCCTGCATGGATGTTCTCTGCATGAGGAGTCTCATCCAATCAATATCCTCTCTCCCAACAGCATCAAAAAACAGTTTTTTCTTTACAATTTATCCAATTGAAATTCTGCAAAAATTCTATGTGCCTAACGTATCTGACTTTGTAACACATATAAGCGTCTGCTTCTTTCTTTAATGTGTACCGGAGATAATAGATCTAATTTAGGCTGAAAACAGATGACGTGTTTGCCAAATTTGTTTTGGCTTTCAAAACCCAAAAATCACCATCAAAGTTAAGCTGGCCTACAGGGATTCAAGATTTGATAGCTCACATCTTTTAACTGAATGATAAAACACTGTTACCAAATAGACCTAATATAGGCTGAAAACAGATGACGTGGTTGCCAAATTTGTTTTGGCTTTCAAAACCCAAAAATCACCATCAAAGTTAAGCTGGCCTACAGGGATTCAAGATTTGATATCTCACATCGTTTAAGCGAATGATAAAACACTGTTACCGACAGGAAATATTATCTGAGAAATACTCTTCCATTTTTCTTTCATATTATTTCTTGCAAAGACATTTTCAAGCACTGCATGTCTCAAAAATGCTGAATTTTCCCTTCTGATTTTCCATTATATGGGACTGTAGTCATTGTCTAGGATGGAATGATGGATAAACTAAACACAGAGCAACGTAAGAATAAAGTCTTAATTCTCAAACTCTTAAGATTCAACATTTCTCAGTAATGTCAGCAATGCACCCACCTTTAGATACTCTTCTATTTCTAAGTTACAAAAGTCTTCCTTCTATCATTACTATTCATAAAACATCTAGAAAAATACTAACACGTTGAGATAACTTGTCATGGGAAAAGATTCCACAGAAAAGATTGTTTGTGTAGCCTAGATATTGAAATTATTCCAGCAAGTAATTTAATCGATTAACCGTTAAATACTACCCTCAAAAAATAACACTCAGTTAAATGTTAAAATTAAACACTCAACATATGAGAAGATTCGACAAATACTCAATATGGCGCTTCAAAAATTAATAGTAAAAAAATGTGGAATTAAATTTCCATGGACCAAATACTTGACTATTATCTCATCATAAGACTTGGGCGAAACCACTAGCATAGCAACTTCTTGCAGTCTAAACTGCCAAAATGCTTAGGCCGAGTTGCAAAACAGCATCCCTGCCCAAAGTTCTTATAAACAATTCCTTGAATCTTCTGTGGAATAGGTTACAGTTAAAAGCTAAACAGCAGTGTAAAGTCGTGGCTATAGCTGTAGCTTACTTTGGCAATAACGAGGTCCTCAAAAGTGAGTTTTTGATCCTTGCGTTTCTGCGTCATCAAATCGAACATCCGATCCCCAAGAGGCCCGTCAATTCCAATATACGCCTATAAACACATATTCAGACATAAAAACAGGAATCATATACAACCCACCTAAATTATCCAACGAAATTTAAGATTGGTCACGATTAAGGCATCAAAAGAGAATAATGGGACCTTGAAAACGGGGAGAGTCACATATTTTCCGTCGGTTTGAGACTGGGCTGCGAGTGATGTGAAGAGTGATCTCAGGTCTTCCAATTCGTTCTGAGAGAACGCTCTGCAATTAATTCCAGGGAGCTTTTAACATGCATGTTCTGCAAGTATTTCTAGTAGTAACTGGAAAACAGACCTGCTGGCGGAAGCAAAGCGAGGATTCGTGGAAGATGATTCAGAGTTGCCCATTGATTGATCGTTCTCTGGGTAACTTTTTTTTTTTCTCCAGATTTCTCTCCTTTCCTCCTAAGATATTTACAGTTGAAGTCCTCAAAGTATTGCAATAATTCTTTAAAGACCTTTTGCTTTTCTTGGTTCACAAAATTTGTTGATTCAAGAATTGACATACGTGGTTGTTGGTGTTGCTCTCACTGCTTTGGTTCGTGGTTCACTCCCAATCAGGCTCCTTCCTCGTCGGCCAGCTTCCTGCCTCGTTTTTTTCTTTGTTTTTTTTGTCTTGTTTGGAGTGTGGTTTGTTCTGTTGCAATGGTTGCACTGAATCTCTCTTAGGAGAGTATAGTGTAGGAGGATTCTCTCCTTGTATCCAGTTATTTGCTCCATGGAATATATGGTTATTTTCAAAAAAAAAAAAAAAGAATTGACATACGTGAGTTCAATCCCCCGTGTCAAGCCTTGCTTCCTCCATCCCTTCATTGTGGCAACCACTCATATTTATCTGAAAATTCTCTTTTTCATACTCATTTTTAATCACACATTCGTACAATAAAATATTTTACATATAAGTATAAATTTTTTCTACTTTTTAACTATGCATTCTAAAAATTATTATTCAAAACATTATTTTTCTAAAATAATATATGTCAAACAAGAGCTTAGTATTACTAGTATTTAACACTAATTTAGATAACATTATTAATGGCATTAAATTACATATTCAATTTAATGAGTCACATAGTTTCACCTTTAATTGAACGTGTTATATGATGTCACATAGACTAGTGCTAGATATCATTATTCTAAAGTAAATATGCCCTTGTTTGAACCCTATTTTTCCATCAAAATGTATTCTTGGTAATTTGATCACATTTCAATTACACATTTTTCAATAAAATAATATTATACATAAATTGAAAATTTGTAAAAGGTGATTTTTTAAGAAGCGTATGGTTAAAAAGTAGGAAAAAATTTTAAATTTACGTATAAAATTATTTTATTAAGAGAATTTAACATTGAAAATGACTTCAGGGGGATAAGTTTTAAAGAATGAAGTTCAAACAATGGCAAATCCACTTCTCAAAAAATAAATATCACTCATAGGCTAAGTTTGACGAAGAAAATTAGTTTTACTTTTACCTGAAATATTATATCTTGCTAAGTTCAGTGCCTGCTCGAGCCTTATTTAAAAAAAAAAAAATTATTTTTTTTCAAATTCATTTTTCAATCAAGCATTGTCTTCAAAAATTTTTCCTACTTTTTAATCATATATTCTTAAAAAAAAATTACTATTATAAAATCTATTCTTTTTAACCCGAATAGAGACTTAACTTCGGTAAATTCTATGCATTATACAAAAAGCATTGAAAACTTCATATCATTTTCTCTTGCGGTAGGAAGATTCCTTGAAAAATATGTGTTCCCTCATTGCAAAGACTAGATAATACAGAGAAATTTCGTAGGAGAAAATACTACAGTTGTAGTTGAAGGGTTTTAGAGATTTTCATAGAGGGTTTTGATAGAAATTCTTTTATCTCCTCCATCTTCTACCTTAATTTTTGAGGATTCTCGAATTTTTCCAGGGGAAAAATGCATAACTCATGTGTTAAATATATCCTAATTCAATTTTAAGAAAAAAAATTCAAAAATTCAAAATTTAGGTGGTAATTAAAAAATAAATAAATATATAATAATAATTCTCGACCCCTCTCCTATCTCTCTCCAGTCCTAGCCACAACCATCGGCATTCACTTGCCATCCCCTCTCACAGTTACCAATATCTACCCGTCACAATCTCATCTCACAATCATCAGCATCCACCCGTCGCTGAGAATTGACGGATTATCTATTTGACTTCAATTGACGAATTTTTGGCAGTGTGATATAAACTACATGTAAATTGTTAACTTGATGTTTGTTAGGTTTTAGTTGATTTTGTTATTGGCAAATCTGTGAA
>CAIGRT010027309.1:0-23398 GCA_903798405.1 Fraxinus platypoda | reverse complement strand
ACCCTTTAAAAATTGGTCAACAATTGACCAGACATTTAATTATTAGTCAACTAACGGTCAAACTAACGGTTTCTGTCAATTTGGACTCCGGGTGCGAATTGTTTAAAGGTTTGGTACCGTGGGTGGCACAAATGAAAGATTTGGGCAAAGTCTGTTACTAAATGAAAGGTTAGGTACCGCTACTGCAATTATCCCCTAAAATTATGGAATAATTCTTCGGGTCACGAATCAACTATGTGAAATCAAGTTTGATCTTGGGCGACCATGAGCAAATGATCGATATCATATTTTAATACTGAAATTTTCCATATAAAAATAATAATAAAAGGATGGGTGAATAGCTTGTGCCACAATATTTCCTTATTTCCTTCCAAACATTTGGGGCTACTTCTGTTAAACTGTTCGTTCTTCTAATCCTCTTGGCATTTTGTATCATAAATTTTGTTATTAAGGTGGTTGAATGTTATATCCCAAGATTATGTCTCTTCCCATTTGTCTTTTCTGAATTTCCACTTACTTTACAATTTACATTATAAATTAACAGATGTGACATAATGTATTCATCGTTTGATATAATGGTTAAATTTAACTTGATTTGGGGTTGAGTTGAAATCATTATTAATAGCATTAATGTTTTAATCTAGATATCAAATGAAGAGGTTCTTTCGAAGAAAATCGATTGTAAAAAATGTTGATAGGGAGCTATCGAATAAAGTGGATTTCGATGTTACACAACTTCCCACTGATACTGGACTGAGGATACCAATTTTTTGACTTGAGCGTTAATTCTACAAGTTGTTACCGCCACTGTGGAGAGAGTATTTTCTGCAANTTCTACAAGTTGTTACCGCCACTGTGGAGAGAGTATTTTCTGCAATGAACATCCTAAAAGATAGATTGCGCAATCGGATAGGTGATCGATGAATGAATGATAGTACAATTGTTTATGTAGAGAAAGATTTATTTTTGATGTTTGTGTAGAATGTATTTTGGAATAGTAGATTGATAGAGAATGTATGGTTAAAAATGAAGGAATGTTTTTGTATTGTGTGTAATATTATTTTATTGAAAATAATATTTTTAAAAAAATGAGGATCAAACAAGGTCTTAGTATTGTCGTAATATTGTTTTATAATTTTATCATCATTAGATCCATGGACTAAAACTCAAAGCTCAACGTTGATTAAACTGTGTTCGCATTGAATAATATTCCTGGCCTTGCCCTTTGGTCCCACGTAAAGAAAAATGGTACTTCTGGGGGTGGGAGGGACGAAGCTAGCACCCGACGAGCTGGTACAACCGCCCGTGCTGGCTCCGTTAGAACTTTTGTATTTTTGGAACCGGTAGCCCGCAGCTTGTGGCAGTAGACTTGAAGATTGAAATGGTGCAGGGGCACTCTGATCGCACAGGAACTAAAGAAGATGAAGTGATATTGGTTTGAGCTTTTTTTTTTTTTTTTTTAAAGTAGTGGACTTAAATTATTTTAGGCCTTTTTTTATAACATTAAGCCCACTGTTATGGCCCAAAATCTAAAACCCTGATTAAATATGTAATCAGATTGAACTAAATCGACAAATACAATTTTCACCAAATTTCCACCCTTTCTCTTATTCTCTGTGCATCTCCCGTCACCGCCGTGGCATGTGGACTTGCTCAAGAGTTTGTGACATGTCGTGCCTCCGACTTCCTCCACTAAAATTTTAGTATGTAAGTCTATAATTTGTGCAAAGATTAATTTTGAATTTTGGTTCCTACGGGCTGCTTCTTCATTTTTTTGTGCAAAGATTAAGTAGTGGGCTTTAATTCCTTTTTTTCATTTTTTTTTTAATTTTCTTGTCTGATTGTATTCTGGTCTCGATTCAAATGTAACGTTCATGCCTATTTTTGTGGAAGGAAAAATACAAACACAAAGTTTTCCTGTCTGTCTGTTATGCAAAATGGAGCATTTGATAGAAACCAAATGCATCAGTTGAGTTAAAGATTGAAGGGTGATAGAAACAAAATGCATTAGTTAATTTTGAATTGGTGTTGGAAATTGGAAATTGGAAATTGAACGGTTTTTTTCAACTGAAATGAAAGTCCCAACCTAGTATTTCTAGTATTGCATTTAATCCCACCAATAATTCTAATCGAGGACAAGTGTATGATCTTTACTTTTTAGGACATTTATATATTGATTAAAATTATTTTAATATTATTTAATTAAATATTAATAAACGATCTCACTAATGTAGTTGTTGACGGTCAACGGCCAACGATCACCCTAACTCACCAACAATCCTAGACGCGTGCTTGGGGGTGGGGAGGGGAGGCGGTACTGGTGGGGGGATAGGTTGTAGGTGGGAATAAGGTGAAGGTGGAAGAAGGTGAGGTTTCCTAAAAGAAGATTAAGGTTATTTTTAACTATAGTTCAAATAACCATTCAATGAAAAATTAGTGACTCGTTTCACGGTAAGTCAACTTTTGAACAACTCACTTATTTTACTGCAGGATTATTATTTGTATTGTATTATAATTTCTTCAAACACTTCTATAGGCTTGAGCAAGTCAGATGTGATCGGGGATGTAGGCAGTAGAAATTTTTATCTTCGGAAGTGTAGCAGTGACAAAAGAGCAGAGAACATTTCAACCTCTTCAAAAAATACAGACATTGCATCAACAAATTCAAACAATGATTTGGTTGTCTCGCCTTCATTTGTTGGTCTAATTGATCAGAAGATGACGAAAATCATAAGGAAAACACAAAAACTTTGGAAATTTTTGGGCTGCACGCAATGCACTAGATAATTTGTGCTACAATTTTTATAGAGTAACATTATATTATATTGTTGCTAGGTTTGGGGAAATTTTCAGCAGTTGGTTAATCGTGAAGTTGATATGGAGCATACTCAAACAGTTGGACAGAAATTAGAGGGGATCTCCTAGGCCAAGATGAGTAAGCAAAATGGAAGAATGCAAACTTGATGGAAATTGAGATTTAGTACAATGGTGAGGGTCCAATTGACAAAACATGTAAAGTACTACTTTGTAGACTTGTGAGAATAGATAGAAATATTGACTCTCCGATCAATTTTTAGACCAAAATGTTAAAATTAGTTAGACATTTGAAAGTTCTCGTGGAGGAACTAGTGCACGAAGTCTTGTCAAAGTATAGTAAGACAACATTCTCGGAAGAGAATTTTGAACAAAAGATTACTAGTGAAGAAAATATTAATCAAGTTTAAGCAATCAAATAACTAAATTGTATATATGAGGATATGACTAGTAAGGGTTTAGATAATTGTGTAACGAATGAAAAAGTAGACCCTTTGTCCAATTCAACAAGGATCGAATCAGTTATAAATCTACAATATTAAGGTAAAGACCCGTAATTTTGTCCCAACTGCACTATACTGTGAGCGTTGCATTTTATACATACATATAGACAGGACTTTGAATATATCAGATATGAATTCAGATTAACATATTTCTAGGATAGTAGTGATCAAAAAAGTAACCATGAGCTAACAAAATGCTTCATCGGATGAAACACTCCACCTACATGGATAGAAATCACCGGTAAAGAAGAGCCACGCTAATTAATAAAAAGCTGATTTTTGGGGTGTCATAAGAAAGGTTTGAGACAAGATTGTTACAAAGGTCAAATATTGAGGATGGTGGTTGTAATTTGCTCTTAATCTTTTCCAATTCAATAGTCGAGCCGGGTTTTAAAAAAGACCCAACCAAAATGCCCGATCCGACCCAATTTTACACCACTCTGGTTCCTTGGTTTTGACAAGAGTTTCTGTCACAAAAAGGTACGCGCATCCGTGCAAGATTCCAGTGTGTAACAGCTGATTACTCCCATCTTCTCCCTGATCGAGATTAGGGTTTTTTTCGCCTTTTCTCCGATCCTTTCTTTGCAATTTAATCAACAAGAAGCACCAGGAGATCGACATGCGCTTATGTCTTAATCACTTATTCTTCTATCTTGAGAATTTTTGCTAATATTGATAAAGCAGAATATTTGACAAAAACGGAATGGGAGATGGGTAGGCGTGGCTGCTTTTCTTCTTCACGCTTATTGCTTTGGTCATTATACTTGTTTACCAGGTTAGTCCCACCTTAATTATGTTATTTACTCTATTATTGGATCTACAATGATAAACCCTGACATGAATTTTTGGATTGTGCTTTAAATTTTGCATATTTATGTTTGATTATTCGATACTTCCATGTTTGATTTTTCTTTCGATGTATGTTATGAAGACAAGCTACAATAAGAGAAAGCCTGGGGAAGAAAGAAGATGAGAAGCAGCCTTGAGAAGAAACAAAGAAGGAAGCAAGAAGAGGCCACGGTCACTAACGGCTAACACATTTTGAAAGGGGCAACATACGGTGTCGTTTTATTTGTCTTTATTTTGTTAAAGTTGTAATTGACCAAAACACGTTTTTGCTCCTTCTTGCAACTTTCCATTTTGATATAATTGTAAAGAGGGAGAGATAGAGGACGTGATTTGATGTGTGTGAAATATCATCTTTTCTCTTTGAACTCTGCCCCTCTCTCTCTCTCGACTCTCCTCTTCTTTTCAGTTTCTTATCTTGTGTAATTTCTTTCTAATTGTTGTAATCCACTTGGTTATTGCAAATAATATACTGGGTGCTGAATTTCCTTTTAATTTTTGTTTATTGTTGCTGGAACTTTGTTTTGGGTTGAGATTCAAGCTCAACCATAACATTTGGTATCAGAGCAGCTACGAAATCTGGGAATGGCAGAGACTAGAAGCAAATCTAATGAGGAGCACCCTAAGAGGCTAGATAAGGAAATAGCAAATTTGGGAGTGGCTTTTAAAACGAATGAGCAAATGCTACATGTTGTTGGTACTAGGCAGGACCAAATGGAGCAGATGATGGGGGAAATGAACTTGATGCTAGCTCAACTGACTAGGAGTAAAATTGTTGGTAAAGAAAAACCAGTAGAAGGATGTGAGTCTCCATCTCAAACCAGTGGTGGTAGCTTTAGAGGGGAAATTCATTCTGGTTATACTAGTGGAAACCGAGAGGTTAGATGGGCTACCAAGATACCCAAAAAAGACTTTTCTTATTTTAGTGGAGATGGGCCTAGGGAATGGCTGAGGAAAGCAAGCAAATATTTCCAAATTCATCAGGCAGAAGACGAGATGAAAGTGGGGATTGTTCATATGTATCTGAAGGGGAAGGCCGACGTTTGGTTCCATGGATTCATCTCTAGCCATCCAACTTCTGGTTGGGATGTATTTGTAAATGAGCTTTGTAGGAGGTTTGCAGAGAACACAGCTAAAGAAGTAATAAAGGTATTCAGCAAAGTAAAACAGAAGGGGACCATAACTGAATATCAGGAGCAGCTTGAGGAATTAAAATCACAGGTGATGTTAACTTTACCCAACCTCCCTGAATCCTACTATATATCTATCTTCACTAATGGTTTGAAGGAGGAAATTAAACCAATGGTGAAGATTATCAGACCTACCATATTGGCCAAGGCTTTTGAAGTGGCCATCCTACAGGAAAACACCATAACTGCTCTAAATAGAAGAGCCAGGGCATACAAGCCTTACCCATAATCCAAATGGACTCACTCCAATAATAAACCTATGGATCCTATACATAGACCCACCCCTATTGCAGAACCTAATCCAAAAAATTCTACCAACCCTCTGAAATTTAAAGCCATCACACCTTCAGATTTTCAAACCAAAAGGGAGTTGGGATTATGCTACAAATGTGATAAAAAATATACTAGGGATCATGTATGTAAGAACAAGATGTTAAACTTTATATTGGTGGATGAGGAAAGTAAGGAAGACTCGAATGAAGTACAAGGGAATGAAGGAGAGGGTGTAGTAGAGGAAAGTGCAGAAGAAGTAATGGAAATCTCTATTCAGACATTGGTGGGGAATAACAGATCTACAACGATCAGGTTGCCTGGAAGAATTAAAGGGAGAAGAGTATTCATATTAATTGACAGTGGGAGCACCTACAACTTTATTGATGAGCGATTAGCCCAAATCACTCAATGTAAAATGGAACAGACTAAACCCACCTCCATCATAGTAGCTGGAGGAGATAAGCTAATTAGTAGGGTCATCTGCAATCCATTAAACTGGGAGATTCAAGGCCTGGAATTCCAAAATCAACTGAGGGTATTGAAATTGGGAGGGAGTGATATGGTTGGATTGGTTAAGTCAATTCAACCCGGTGTTGTTTGAATTCAATAGAGGGAGCATCACTTTCACCTATGAGGGCAAAGAGATGGAGTTGAATTGTGAACAAATTAAAGAAGAAGTTTGGATGATGAATGATAAAGAAGACGAGCAATGGTTCAGGAATCACAGCTATGGGGTAGTGGCTCAGATCACTGTTGGCACTGAGAAGGAACAAGAAATAGCCCCTGCCGACATGCAAGCAGTGGTGAACCAATTCTCCATGGGTTTTTCAGATACAAAAGGGCTGCCTCCAAACAAATTCAATGATCACCAAATAACCCTTAAAGAAGGGGCACAACCATTTAGGATTAGGCCCTACAGATGTCCATACATACAGAAGGTTGAGATTGAAAAGATGGTTAAAGAGATGAGGGAGAATGGAATAATTCAGCCTAGTAACAACCCTTATGCCTCACATGTACTCTTGGTTAAAAAGAAGGATGGCACTTGGAGATTTTGTGTAGATTACAGACAATTGAACAGCCTTACTATCAAGAATAAATATCATATGCCACTAATTGATGATCTATTAGATGAGCTGAAGGTAGCTAAATTGTTCACCAAGATTGACTTAAGGGCTGGTTACCATCAAATTAGGGTAGTAGTTGAAGATGTACACAAAATAACTTTCAAAACATATGAAGGGCTATATGAATTCAGAGTAATGCCCTTTGGGCTTACTAACGCCCCAGCCAGGTTCCAATGTTTGATGAATAAAGTATTTAAGGAGCAACTCAAGAAGTTTGTATTGGTTTTTTTTATGATATTCTGGTCTACAGTATTGATTTGAAGAGTCATTGTAACCATGTGACAGTGGTCCTAAACCTACTGAAAGAACACCAGTTATATGCCAAGGAGAGCAAGTGTTCATTTGGACAATCTAAAGTGGAGTACCTTGGACACATCATCACTGCTGAAGGAGTAGCGGCAGATCCTACCAAGGTAGCAACAATGATGAATTGGCCTAAACCAAGTAACATCAAACAGCTGAGGGTTTTTTTTGGGTTTGACAGGCTATTATAGAAAGTTTGTACGGGGATATGGGACTATAGCACGGTCTTTAACTGACTTGTTAAATAAGGAGAATTTCAACTGTAATAAGGCTGCGACACAACTTTTCAAGAACTAAAAGAAGCTATGAGTACCACTCCAGTGCTGGCTTTGCCAAATTTCTCAATATCATTTATCGTTGAAATTGATGCCTGCTATGGTGGTATGGGGGCTATATTGATACAACACAACAGACCTATCGCCTATTTGAGTAAGGGCATTAACAATAGGAATTTAGGCATATCCATCTATGAAAAGGAATTACTGGCTTTAGTGACATCTGTGGGAAAGTTGAGGCATTATCTAGAGGGGCATCATTTCATTATCAAGACGGATCATCAATCCCTTAACTGGAGCAAAGAATCACCACACCACCGCAACAGAAATGGTTGACAAAGCTATTGGGGCTTAGTTATGAGATCCAATATAAAAAGGGGTTGGATAATAAGGTAGCGGATGTACTATCTAGAAGGGAAGGAGAAAGCACGGAATGTTGGGTAATCACTACTGTGACAACGGTGTGGATGCAAGAAATGATAACCAGCTACCAAGGAGATGAAGAAGCAAGTAGTAAAATAACTGCATTACTACTCAATGCACCCATAGAGTCAGATTACACTTATGCGGATGGATTACTCAAGTATAAGTCCAGGCTTTATATTGGGTCTAATGGGGCAATAAGGAAGAGACTGATCGCTGCTATACACTCCTCTCAAGATGGAGGGGGGGCATTCAGGCGTGCAAGCTAGTCTTCATAGAGCCAAACATCATTTTCCCTGGCCTGGTATGGTTAAAGAAATCAGACAAGAAGTTTTAGAATGTGATACTTGTTAAAGGTGTAAGGGTGAACATGTAGCCTATCCTGGGTTGTTGCAGCCCCTACCAGAGCCACAGTATGCTTGGAGTCGCATATCAATGGATTTTGTGGAAGGTCTACCTACTTCTGGGGCAAAGAATGTCACGTTGGTTGTTGTTGACAGATTCACCAAATATGGTCATTTTCTTACACTAGCTCACCCCTTCTCAGCAACACATGTAGCCAGGCTATTCTTAGATAATGTCTATAAATTACATGGGATGCCGCAGAGCATCGTGACAGACATGGATAGAATTTTTACAAGTGAGTTTTGGCAGGAGTTGTTCAAAAACATGGGAACCACATTGCAACTAAGCTCAGCCTATCACCCACATACAGATGGACATACTAAAAGGCTTAATCAATGCCTGGAAATGTACCTCAGATGTATGGTCTATCATCAGCCTAAGCAATGGAGTAGATGGATCAGCCTGGCTGAGTGGTGGTACAATACGACTTTGCACATTGCTATCAAGATGACTCCATTTGAAGCTCTTTATGGCATTAAACCCCTACAATTAGCTCTTGGACCCTATCAACATCTCAAGGTGGCTGCAATAGAAGAACTTGTACAGGAAAGACACAAAATGGATCAGGCATTAAGAGAGAATTTGGCACAGGCAAGAGCACGGATGAAGCAATACGCAGATAAACATAGAAGTGAAAGGAAATTTCTAGTAGGTGATTGGGAATACCTCAAATTACACCCTTATGCACAATAGACAATAGCTAAGAGAGTGAACCAAAAGTTATCAGCAAAATACTATGGCCCTTACAGAGTAATTCAGAGGATTGGGAAGGTTACTTATAGATTAGAACTACCCCCATAGGTTAAAATCCATCCTATATTTCATGTTTCTTTATTAAAGAAAAAAATTGGGGAAGAAAGTAGTTCCAATCTATACATTACCAGCATTGTACAAGGGAATGGGAGACCACAAATAGCCTGGGAGGGTTCTGTCTACCCAAATCGTTAAAGGAAACAACCAAGCTGTTACTCAAGGGCTAGTGCAATGTGAAGGGACCAATGTGGAAGATGCAACATGGGAATCTATTGATTTTATTCAATCAACATTTCCTTCTTTTGAACCTTGGGGACAAGGTTATTTTATAGGGGAGAGATGTTATGAAGACAAGCCACAATCAGAGAAAGCCTGGGGAAGAAAGAAGAGGAGAAGCAGCCTTGAGAAGAAACAAAGAAGGAAGCAAGAAGAGGCTACGGTCACTAACGGCTAACACATTTTGAAAGGGGCAACATACGGTGTCGTTTTGTTTGTCTTTATTTTGTTAAAGTTGTAATTGACCAAAACACGTGTTTGCTCCTTCTTGCAACTTTCCATTTTGATATAACTATAAAGAGGGAGAGATAGAGGACGTGATTTGATGTGTGTGAAATATCCTCTTTTCTCTCTGAACTCTGTCCCTCTCTCTCTCTCTCTCTCTCTCTCGACTCTCCTATTCTTTTCAGTTTCTTATCTTGTGTAATTTCTTTCTAATTGCTGTAATCCACTTGGTTATTGCAAATAATATACTGGGTGTTGAATTTCCTTTTAATTTCTATTTATTGTTGATGGAATTGTTTGTTTTGGGTTGAGATTCAAGCTTAACCATAATAGTAGTCTTAAAATTCAAATTGTACTAGATACAATACAAAATGGAAAGCGACTTTGTTTAGCAAGAAGCTCAACCATAACAGTAGTCTTAAAATTCAAATTGTACTAGATACAATACAAAATGGAAAGCGACTTTGTTTAGCGAGAAGTTATTTTTATTGATTAATGTCTTAAGAGTTACTAAATAATATTCTTAAGTTTGCCTTTTGCCAATTGGACTAAAATGTTTTTCTTTTTGATGTTATCTTCTTATGAATGTGAATTTTGTAAGGGCCTGTGGTTTTGTAATGCTCCTTGAAAGAAAGGCCGGTTTTTTAATCAGATGAAGTTGAGTTTTCTCTTAGCACAATTTGTGGTCTGATGGCTAATTCCTTGCTGCAGGGGAGTACTTCATCCTACATCTAAATTTTGTTAAGATTGACATGAACACACTGGTCACCATGCTTGTTTCTTCATGGAATTTTCACTGAGTAGAGTTTGTGAAAATTGAGTGCGCAAATGTGGCTGTATGAGGGTTTATCTAGAGTTGAAAATTTTGAACCATGTGAACTTCAAATCCATTTCCATGAAGTTCTGACTTAAGTTTTTGCATGATTGAATGAATTTTAAATTTTAAATCTATTGAAGGTTGCATTTATGGTTGGGAACGTTCTACTTGCATTATTTTGTAGTTCATTCCAATTCGTAAGGTACAGTTTGATACCACCAATTGTAGTTTTGGTAATATATGCCTTGGAATTGAAATTTCTTTAAAATACACATCTGTGCTTTAACTTATTCATGTTCCTTTTAAAAATAACTCCTTGCAAATTATAGATTTCATATTCGAGTATTATATCTTGGTTCGAGATCACAATTTGCTGTTCTACTTTGTAAATTCAAATCCTTCAATTAAACCCTAGAGTTAACTTGACTAGTCCTTCACTTGTCCGTGGACATGTTAATTATATTTTAATGCCATTTAATCTGAACAATGTATTATTTCGTTGTTCACATTCGATTGGAGCACAAAATTAAATTTTACCTATATGTTGACATTTTTTTATAACCTTCAAATTTGGGCAGAAACTAAAATGTCTGAACATTTCCAAGTATGTTGCAGCATCAGAGTTTATGGAGAAGAGACGACAAGGTCTTTGTCTTGTACATATACAGAAATGCCAGAAATTAGCTATTTATTTTAAGTTTGTCTTGTACCATAGTGCTTAGGGTTGTCAAGTGTCGACTAAAATATCCTTAGTTGTTTCGATGTCAAGCAAATGGGTTTGATACATGGAATTTGACTCTTAATAAGCTGTTCAGCTCATGTGCTTGGAAAATCTAGAGTTTGATTATATCTGTTATGCTTTGCTACCTTAGCTCCCACGTGGCCATACTTGGACTTAGGAGAGTATTGTTATACTTCGTCATGTAGGCTCCAACGTGGCTCAGTCGACCCACCGAAGCCATGTGGCATCCCATGTGGAGTAGGATCTACCAGAGTCCAGACAAATTCGACCTACCAAAACCCACTCTTACCAAAGCGATTCATGAGCTTGACCCCCTTTCGAAGTCCCTTTGCAAAGACAAATTTGTGGTCCAAACGAAGCTTCTTTATCGAGGTGGCAATGTTCAACGAAGCAGAATCCGAGGCCCAACTAAGGCTGGTGACGATCCACGTTTGAAGATCTTAAATTTATGAAATCTTTTTAGAATAATTGATTGGACTTTTGTAATGAGTAGAAAGCTCAATCTTGTTAGCATAGGTTATGGGGTGGTCGTCTCCCTTTTGGGACATTTAATGCACTATAGGCTATCGGAGTTAAAATTGGTACCTAGGATTTAATGTTTCGATAAAGGAGATGAAGCCACGTGTCCTTTTATCCATGGTTATTATTTTACATATAGCACTATAAATATCCACCATTTGTGTCATTTGGGGGTAATGCAAAAATACTGACTTCCTGGGTTGTTAATGTTTGAGGTGTGCTCACAATTTTAAGCTTGGCTCTTAGTTGGTCATTCGTTATCGTGTAACTTATCTCATATATTTCGTCGGAACTCGAACATTTTTGTCTTGTGCTATAAACCTTCTCCCACGTCCAAACCTTATTGTATTGTCGATTAACAATCGATTCCCGTGTGTTGGAATTAGCTTGAGAGAACATGAGTGGGCCTGGTGTCTGTTGTCCATGTTTACAATGCAAAAAGCGAAGTCAACAGATTGACGTCGTCTGTGGGAACACGTCACTATAACCATGAACATTTTCGTGGAAAAAGTTTACCAGAGGATAGTTGGACATCTCCTTGAAAAAGGATTTGTTCTTGAAAAAGAACAAGATGAAGCCCCAAAAGTTGAAAAAACTTGACAGTTTAGTCGAGGAAAAATGAGTTCAGATCGTGATGTCCTTCCTAAAAGGGTAAGAGAAACCCCCGATGAAGAGGCTCCACGAACGGCGGCTCCAGCAGGTCGGCGCCGACCCCACCACGTCTATAGGCATAGTGGGATGAGGATAGTTGCTCAACTCACTCGGGAGATTGCAACCATGGCTATCGACATAAGGAATATTACCCACCAAAACATGGTCATGCAAGAACTCATATAGATACAAGGCCAAAGAGGACCTCCAATCCCTCTTTTTACACCGCAAGGATACTATTCGCGTGAAGATGAAGTCCAAAGTCAGAGGGCCCCACCTCCCCGAAAGGCTAGGGAAGTTAGCCCCTTGAAAGGGAAGTCGGGATTGATATTTTTTCAAACTATGTTTCTGGCCGACCTATCAAAGCCTATGTTGACATGGAGGATAATTTTCCCCCCAAATACGAGCCATAACACTTCACAAAGGTCCGTTAGTTTGTTTGACACAGCCCTGTGTGAATCAGGCACAGGCCATCCCAGCTACCTCCCATGCTTAGGAATAGTTCGCAACCACCACCTCCTGCGACCCAGCCACCAGAGGAAAGATAAGGACTTGCCTCAAGTGCTGTCTAGCCTAGAAATAGGCATCACAGGAGGGAGGAGATGGCTAGGAATCTGGCAGGACCATCTCATCTTTCGCCCAGATAGAGGAAGATTCGAATGAATCCCAAAGATCTTGTGAACTCGATGATGTGCTCTACAAAAGAGGATTTTCCTTGCCCCTCCTCCAGTGTGTGGGAACGGAAAGCCACCTACATCCTCGCCAAAATTTATGAAGGCATTTGTAGCAATCACGCTGGAGGACTTGCGTTGGGACGAAAATCACTACGACAAGGGTATTATTGGCCCACTTTGAAAAAAGACGCGATTCAATTTGTACGAAAGTGTGATAAATGTCAACGCTTCTCTCATATCCAGTGACAACCCTCTCAAGAGCTAAGAGTGGTATCCAGCCCATGGCTGTTTGCCAAATGGGGGATCAACCTTATAGGATCCTTACCCAAGGGTACAGGTAGTGCGAGCTTTGCTATATTCACTATTGATTACTTCACGGGTTGAAGCCGAACCTTTGGCCAAGATCACAGAAGCCAACACTTCCAAGTTCCTGTGGAAGAATATAATATGCCGGTTTGGCATTTCCTATTCAATTGTCATAGATACCAGGCGCTGTTTGATAACAAAAAGGTCAAAGACCTGTGTGAGGAACTTAGGATCAAGAAGCATTTTCAACTTGGCGAGTTGAAAAAAAAAATCGGCAAGAATTATACACTCGGCGAGAAAAAACCAAGGTAGAGAAGAAAACACTACATGCAGAAAACTTAACCCTTTGGGGCTATGCATCTCTCTCCAACTGAACTGGTACCAGTGTATTGCACCCTTCATAGCCCAAATCAGTTCTTCTCTCACGACTCCACCTCTCCGAGACTTCGCTCGGCGCCTCAGCTCTCTCTTTCATCTCTCGCCGTCTCTTACCGCTGACCATCGACGCCTTTCACTTTCGTCTCTCGCCTTCCAGATATGGACTTCTTTTCTATTCTTTTTGTGGAATGTGGATTGTATTGTTTTAAAAGGTTTAATGATGTTTTAGTAACTTAGTTGTGGTATTTCATTTATTGTTAATTTTATGATATTTTTTATTTGAATTTTTATTTTTTGTTTATGGGTATGTTTTTTGATTTTATGTTTATATAGATAATGGATTGGTCATAGATTTTCTGATTTCTGTTGATGAAATGGGATTTGCAACAGCGGCATTAAGGCCGGTAATCCAATACATTGGAATCGAGTGAGAAAATGGTAACCTTGAATATGTTTCATTAGGCATTAGCTAATATAAAGAAGTCCCAACTACCATTTTTCACTCTGATATATCTTTTTAGTTTAATGGAGGTAAGATTAGACCAGCATCGCCTAAGTTTGAACCTCAGTCGCAACAATTTTGAGAGTTCATAATATTGAGTGGCTTTTTGCCTTTCTCACCTTTCTTTGTTAAAACATCTTGACTCGAGTGATGCTAACCGTAATGAAACCAACAACAGGCTGCAACAAATTTCAAAGCTCTCTTTCCTTGAGGATCTGTACTTGTCAGATTGTCAACTTAGCAATCCTCTGCCAGCTTTTGTTATCTTTATGTAGTTTTCTTTGTCCTCTCTTCCGTTCCTTGATCTATCCTATAATGGTCTCACTTTCTTTTCCATATTCCACTCGCTTTTTAACTTAAGTACCCATCTTACTTGCATAGACCTGTTTTGTAACCAATTAGACGCTCTCATTCTTGATACATTTTCTTGAGAAGCTTCAATTGAATTGGAATATGCTCCACGAGATTCCAAAATCAATGGGAAATTTAAGTCATTTGCACACAATCAATGTATCAGACATTTACTTTTTAAGTTATGAGGTTAGCATTGAATCACTAGAGTTTATAGATTTATCCTACAATCTATTTGTTGATTCATTCCCAGATATCACCCAATCTTCGTCTTTAAAAGAGTTCAGACTTATAACAATCAGTTGAACGAGTTTTACCCACTCAGGCGACTTCGTTACAATTAACTTGGAGGACCATTACCGGACTTGAGAGCATATTCATCATTGCAAAAATTAGTTCTCTCAGAAAGTCAATTAAAAAGGCTAGACAAAGCTACTTGGCAACTTTCCAAGCTACAAAAATTGGACCTCTCTTCAAATTATTTGGAAGGAACAATCACATGAGAACACTTTTCAAACCTAGCCAAGACTACCTAGTTTTGTACTACAATTCCCAGACTCCTCCATTTCAATTGAACTCAATATACCTCAGATTTTGCAATGTGGGACCTCATTTTACACGATGGCTTCAAACTTTCAAAGTTCGGTATTGATTAAATTATACCAGCACTGAACAATATTATTGGCTCTTCCCCTGTTTTCAGGTGGGCTCACTAGTGTATTCTCGAGTGCAAGTGTTGACTGTATTTACATTTTTTTTTAGTTATATCACAATCCTAGTGTAACAAACCGTTATCCTATTTAAAAGTTTTATTCTTAAGCATCTATATTGAAATTTAAGCTAGAAGAAAAAAAATTAATGAAAGAAAGTATTGCAGTATTGACTGTATTAGAAGACACAATTGCCAACAAAGAAGTTACGTATATGATCAAGAGAACGGTTCTCTCTTCCACTGTGTTGCAATAAAAAGAAAATATATCATTTGAAATACCTTAATTTTGGGAACATTGTCAGAAATGTTTAAAGAACCAAATTAAAATTTAAAAATTTTGAATTGATTAAAATTTCTAAATATCTATTATAATAATTATTTTAATCACCTGATTTGCAAGTAAAAGTTACAAATATAAAATATTTGATTTGTCTAATTTTTCTCAAGGGTTTTATCCCTCGGTATTACACTAGAAATTGGGAACAATTTAGGCAAAAAGGGATAGAATTCATCATTCCTTTGGCACCAATTTATCTCGTGTTCTGCTCAACATCTTCATCACCAAACTTGGAAGGTAGTATCGGATTTTATTAGTATAAAAACGGGGTTATACGTCGAAATCCCACTCGATCGGACTGCTGTGAATGATTTAACTGCAACTCAACTCCTTAGAATTTATTTATTCCAAAATTGTTGTTTCTTGATGGTAGAAACAGTTATTTTTTATGCGGTTGTTTTTGGTTTTCTCCTTGCCTTTAAAACTGACCTTCCCTCAAGTGTAATAGGAGAAATGCCCAGGTGGATGAACACCTGATTTGGAGGCTTATTTACTGAATCATTAGAAATTGAAGTACTTGAATTAATATTAGATGCGTGAGACTGGTAGATTGATCAAAGAAGATAAAACAGTAGGTCTACCAGGTCCCCAGATGAATGGATTGTTGGATTCTCTGGGATTAAAATCCTGAGTCTAGATCAGTATACTCACGATTTTAAAATTTCTCCTTAAAGAGAACTGCTGGGTGTATTTGGTTATCATCAATGGTTAATTGTTCATGTATACTTTAGAATTAGGGCTGTTTTGTTATTAACACTTCCTTTGGTGTTTGAATGGATTATGTATGGATTCTTTAATCTCGAAACTATTCTTCGGGTATTAACACTTGCTTTGGTGCTTGAATGACTGAGGATTGTAGTGCTATGATTTTCTCTTATCTATCTCACCCCTTAAAAAGTTCATTTTACTATGCAATAGGTGATCAAATGTTGGCTTCTTTTTGAAGTTGAGTTTGAGAAGTGAAATGAATCCTCTCACGGTTTGTTTTCTATGTTGCAGCTTAAGGATACAATACATCATGGTGAATGCCATCAAAGGATTGTACATTTCATGGTAAATTACTATTTGGCGATGAAGTTATTTAATGTGCTAATTTTCCAACTATTGTGGCATTTGACTGTCATTTTGTGTGACCGTACTTTACTCCATTGCCCTTGCTTTTTAAAAGCTGGTGTGCATTAGCTGCACCACATGTGATATATATGAATGATATGTTGAGCCTCTGTTAACCAACTAAGAGTTGGTCTTCCTGACCCAAGGATTTTGCTCTGTTTTTCCCTTCACTTCTACAATGTACTTGAAATCAAAATAAGGTGAATCATGTAGCAGATTTTGAAAGTCTTCGAATATATTTTACTAATTAATCTTGTTTTCTGGATTTTGTACCAGCATTACCGTGTTTGTTGAATCTGACTGATTAAGTACGCACTTTCATCCGTCTAATCATGTTTAGTGTGAAATTCATGGTATTACGAAGCATCCACTCCATGCTTTCTGTCAATGGCCATCATCTAATAGGGATTTGCTTTATCTTTCTTATACAGTGACATACCTATGGCACAATTCATCATCAACATGAATGCTGCACTGCCTCAAACAGATAAGTTCATCATACAAGTATTGGATAACACTCATCTTTTTGTGAGGTCAGACATGGCTGGGATGATACGAAGCGCCATCGCATCATTCAGAGAACAAAATACCTACGAGAAGCCTTCTTAATATGTGTAAGGATCATTGCTGCATTCATTACGTAATGATGCCATGCTTTTCAAGTATGTACAATCTTATTTGTTTATTTGGACCTAAATTTTATGAACTAAACCTACATTAAGGACAAGTATTGCTATTTCTACTCCAATTTTTAAGTACAGGTCTTGAAAAAAATTTTGAACTTCAAGGGTTTGGTGTGCTTTTGTTTTGCCATTTGATACAGTGCTCATGGATCTTAATATAAGCTGAGTTATGACTTATTTGATCCTATATTTCGGTGGTATCAAACACCACTAGCTTTCACGGACCGCAGGTCATTCCCTTAATCGATTAGACTGCGTGTTCCTCGAAAATACATGAGTGCGAGGTTCCATTGCATATGCTTAAGAACGAAGGATAAAACTCGAAAGACTTATTGAACCTGAATGTGTGCATGGTTAATATTTGATACATCTGTGTTGAGCCCTCTTTCTGCTAGGAATTGGGCTAAGCCCTTGTTTGGTGGGGATTAAATCAAATTTTTAGTAGATTTTGATAAAAGTTGATGAAATGTGTGGTTAAAAAGTTGTGGATCTCATAAAATGTGTAGTTAAAATTAATTAAAGACTTTGACTTAGATTAAAATTTGAATTTGAATTTCGATAAATGTAAAATTAAGACAAGAATCCCAAAATAGAAGTGATTTCGTGTTTCAGAATATGAAAAAAGAAAATGTACAAAAAAATAGAATGCAATGAACAATTCTATGAACAGTATCCATCAAATCAATCCACTTGCTTAGTTATTGATATTTTCCATCCACAATTCTTCCCTCCATCCTCTAATCACCGTAGCTAATGAATTCTTCGATTCTTCTCTTCAGTAATTCTTCTTCGTCTTCTTCCTATCCAATTTCTTCTTCTTCTTCGTCGTCATCTTCTTCGTAATAACCTTCTGAATTGTAAGAATATACATCACCATCGTTTCGCTGATACTTTCTTTGTGCTTCACCTCATCTGTTTCCTCAACTTGAGCATCCTCTAGTTCTTTTAAAAATCCCAGGAAGGTCATAACACCATCTAGATTCTCTGCAAATTGTCTATCCCATTTCACAAGAACACAAAATATAATGTTGAAGATTGAAAATACGAATATTCGAGTACACGAATATGCACCATATGATGACACTGAGAAGTTGGAATTATGGACAAAGTTGACGCACACAGTTTGAACAACAGAAATATGAGGTGTCAGACAATTTTCATGAGAAATTAAAGTTAATACAAGGTTCAGATAGAAGGGAATGTCTATTTATATACAAGTTTGTTGGATTCAACGTGTAAAAGAACTTTTCCAGGAACTTAATAGAATCGGTATATTCTTAATTACCTACCATCTGAAGCTTAAACCAGGAAATTTCCAAGAATCTTGTAATTTTGTCAGATGCTAGCCCTTAATTCTATTTTTTTCTGCAATACTGCTGCCCAAACACGTGGCGGCATGACCTATGAAGTACGGAAAAACTTATTAGGGCGGTGTATTCATATCCAACACGTGTCTTTTTGTATTGTATACCATATTGACTAGTCATATCCAACACATGTCAGTTTGACTAGTCACATGCTTCGTCTTATTTTTTATATTTTTATAAATTTGATGCTCAAAGGATACTTTAGGGAAATTTCTTGAGCAAATTAGGGGTGTCCAAAAGTCCCGAACCGGATCGAATCGAACCGAGCGGTTCTTCATAAGTTAAATACCCGAACAGGTACTCGAATCGAGAATCGATGGGTTTGGGTGGGTCGGGTCTCGGTTCTAGACCAAGAACCGAAGAACCGAAACTAAATAAATTTTTTAATTTTTTATATTATATTAAATCAATTAAATTATTTTATTTTTTTTAAACAAATTAGCAAATTAATTAAATAAATCAAATCAAATCAAATCATTTCATAATTTTAATTTTAAAACCCAATACCCAAATCATTTTAAAGCCCATTTTAAAGACAAGAAATCATTTCATAATTTTAATTTTAAAGCCCAATACCCAAATCATTTTAAAGCCCAAATCATTTTAAAACTCATCTTAAAGACAAGACATAGTGGAGTTTGTGATCCATTTGCAGTTTTTGATATGGATCACCGATATTTTAATATTAATATCTACTTTTTTGTATTTGTATGCATTGAATTAATTTTATTGGACAACTAGTTATTTATGTGTTTTTGAATTGGGCTATGCTAATTTGTAAAAGTTACGAATGAAATGTCATTAGTTGTATTTATGTAGTGTTGCTGTAAATGTTAAAAAATTTAATTATGGTATGAAACCGAACGGAACGGAACCGAATAGAACCAAACCCGAACGGTTCCATAATTATATTTGAACCCGACGGGTCCATTTATTAAATACCCGAAAGTTTTGGATCGGTTCGATTCTTTTCAGAACCAAAATCGAACCGAACCGAACCGACCTACGGACAGCCTTAGAGCAAATGTCCATATTATGTGTCGTGTCCTATATTAAAAGTATAAAAATGAGATGTAATATGAAAATGTAAAATATTAAAGTATTGGAACAAGCAATCAATCTTTATAAACCTGTTTGCACTAAAAATTTACTACTGCTTGATATCAATTTACTTTTCATGAGCTTATTCTTCAATTCATTTTCATTTCTGTTTTGTTCGTGTCATCTATAATGACAATAATAGATAATTAATAAGCTATCAAATTGTCATTTATCTTGGATCTACCCATTGACCTTCTCAAATAGGGCACTCGATTTATGAATTCATAAATTGAACTTGAATTCACCTTTCGGGTTCCTCTAATAATCTATAGATTGTGAGTTTCTATTTGCTATATTCCTATTTCCTATCACTAAGTGAGTCCATCCATTGTAGTACTCGACAGATTTGGAAAAGTAGCTCGTGAAGGAAGAGTCACTCGCCCGTAAAGCATCATGACACATGGGAAGAGACCTAAATTGAAAATAATGATTTGGTAATTCTCCAAAAACTAAAGACTGAGCGGAATCTCCTCCGATTGCTCCTATCTAGCTAATGACTTTTCGAGCTAATGTCCTAACGAAATGTGTGCTCCAATTGAATATGGCAAAAAGAAAGAAAAGATATGCCAGTCCCTCTGACTTTTCAAGTCGAGATGAGAATGGAGGGGGATTAGCGTTGAGAATGCGAGATTCCAATCCAAGCTGTCGAAACAATTGTCTATTAGTTTGGTACTAGTATCTTTCGAGTCAATAGGGAAATTGATCAATCGTCTAGCTGTTAATTAATTAATTAATGTATTCATAATTTCTCGATTTTAATTAACCAGGACTGATTGTCGACCAGTGAGGTGGTCTTGCCACCTTAATATTATTTTTCTTTACTTTGCTAGATTCCTAGAATATAAATGAAAAATAGATATCAAAGCAGTTTTCATAATTTAATAATAATATTATTAGTTGAAAAATAAAAAAAATTTGGACAGTGAACTTATACACATGTCCTTCTTTGGTCACTAAATTTCTTTACGAATTTAACATTGAACTTCCATTTTCTTACCCGTTAGTCGCTGTATTCAATTCTTTCGTTGAAAACTAGGTAAGCAAGTGAATACTATGTTGACTAATCATCAAAATAAATTGTTATACCATCTGTCCAATAAAGAGAGATATTTTTTTTATCTGTTCCAAATTATAGGTCAATTATTATTATTATTATTATTATTATTATTATTATTATTATTATAGGTCCCTAACATTTGCCTTTAGTGTATAAATGGTTCCCTAACGTTTATCTCTTGGCATGGACTTCCCTAACCTGTGTTTTGGTGTGCAAAGAGACCCATATGTCATTAATTTTAATTAGGAAAATTTGCAATTAGGTCACTAACCTTTAGAGAAAAGTACAGATGAGCCCTAAGTCTTTATTTAATAATATTTAAGTCTATGTGATTGCTTTGTGTGAAAACTTTAATAAAGTTAAGATAAATAAATAACTAAACAACTTATATAGTTTTATGACATTCAACCAATCTTATTGTAGTTTTATTTAACACAAATATACTCTGAAAAAAATTATTTACAAATTATATGTTCTTTATTGAATGATGAAGTCCGGGTTAGATTGCTTGTACTTGGGCTTGAAGGATAAGAACTCAAAAAGATTTGTTAAACTTGAATACATGCATGGTTGATACTTGATATAATTCTTGCTAGAAATGGAAGTACATTTTCATAAAAAAGTAACACCAAAAAAACCCAATAAAAAGAGGGAATTTCACATTTCACAAAATTAAGAGAAAATGTCCTAAAAATACTAACAATGTCCTTCAAATCCACTTGTTTAGTTATTAAGATTTTCCATCAGCAATTGTTCACTCCATCCTTTGATCATCATAGCTATGAAATCTTCGATTCTTCTTGTCGAACTTTCCTCTTCTTCCCGTCCAATTTCATCATCTTCTTTGTAATAACCATTTGAATTATACGAATACCATTTTTTATCAGTCGCCTCGCCTCATCTCTATCATTCTCCAGTTCATACAAAGAGATTAGGAAGGTCTAGCCTCATCAAGATTAGAAGGAAAAAAGACTTACTAGTTCATGATCATGTTTATGTCAACTGATTGCCTGAGCCTTGCATTGTGTAATCAAGCTGAGGCAATCTTAGTTGAAAATAATATGTTCTAGAGATACTTTAGTCGAGATAATTTCATTAACGGTCACTAATATTCATGAAAACTTTTAGATTGATTATTATTTTTAAATGTAATTGGTCACTCCGTTAGCTTCATTTATGTTATATTTGGCGTAGTAGCGGATAAACCTTGACGTGGACTTACAATGGTTAAAGAGACCGATTGTTGGCCTCATGTTATATCTATTGGGACCTTTTTACTGTTTATTAATAATGAAAAAAAGGTTGAGTCAAAATGAGCTATTTATGAATTTTGGGGCTAAGAATTGCTTTCTAGTTTGAAGATATGTAATTCCATGATATGAACACAATGATTGTAAGTTGATGTCAAGGTTTAATGGGTCGTTGGATCTGCAGTGGATGTCACTAAAAGAATGACGAATCATATAACATTATTTGACTTGAGTGACTAAATTGGTCATTTAATTCCTTTGACTGCCAATATGAGATTTTACTTGAACTTCTTCATGAGGTATTATAGATTTTTTTTTAATGGGGGAGAGTTATACAAGTTTCTTTTTTAAATTTAACAAGTTGACAACTGATGTTTTTTTTTCCTTTTGTAAAATAGGGACCTTCATTTTCTCTTCTATTTTCTAAATATCTCTTTTTATTTTATCTTTAACTTACACAAACTTAGGAATGTATATGTTTCGGAGTCTAAGAAAATTAAGCGAGTTTGAATAATTCGACCCATCTAAAGCTCATAAGAATAGTTGAATATTGGAGGTCTCAAATGAGTAACCATCTTGTAGGGCGTGTTAACAATAAAATATTACTATCTCAAAACAAATTCAACATATGATGATTTTAACTATTATTCTTAACAAGATTGACATTATAGGATGAAACTTTAAGATTTAACGTGTTTATCTGATATTAAACTTTGGAAAGATCTCACCTACGAGTGTATCAATATAACAAACTGTTATAAATTTTTGCAAGTGATTTTATGGCAATTCAAACATTTTGATGTAAAACTCAGGCTACTCAGTCAACATAGAATCTTTTATTCGGAAAATGTATGATTATGCTACCTTTTTTAGAAAGTATACTTCTTTAGAAGGCAAGCTTGTTGGTGAAAAGAGTAACTTTAAAAACCACGTTTTAGTAATACAAGCTACTTAAAGTCAATTTAACTTGCTTATAAGCACAACCAACATCCTCACACCATAATTCCCACCCTAAAATTGATGATAGGGAGAAATCACAATGCATAAACTGGACAAAGTTACTTCCAAGAGCAAATTCATACACCTAAACATTACAGGGCAGTAAAAAAAAGTCGATCTAATGCACTAGCTCTGCATTCGACATAACATTACAAGGTTGAAGATTCATTTAATACAAAATCCATGATTCGAGAGTGAGTCCTGTGCCAATGGGGTTAGTGAGAAAATTGCATTTGCGTAAATCAGTATTCGTTCGGGTTACTACCCGGGTAAAGGTACATTGATGTCTGTTGGGTTCTTCCTTGAGTGGGGGCATGGGCGGACCCACGGGGGTCCTGGGGGGGCAGGTGCCCCCAACTTTTGAAGTTTTTTTTTTTTTTATAAAATCATGTTTGGTATAAATTTTAATTTAAATCAAAGTTTACA
>CAIGRT010027303.1:0-21888 GCA_903798405.1 Fraxinus platypoda | reverse complement strand
TTTTTTCTTTTTTTTTTTAATGAGAAAGTGTTTTAAAAAACTTAATTGAAAAGGAAGGCTATTCTGAAAAAGAAAGTGAGGCTTTTTTTAAAATTTCCCATGCCAACTCGGTCATTCACGATAAATTTCCTCTTAGTTTATACACTATGCTAATTTACTGTATGTATATGTCATGTATGTCCATGTTTGGGGGGAGGGGGGGGGAGGGGGGGTTTGTTCGATGTGCTAATATTTACATTCTTACAGCGTGGAGTACCACTATATATATATATATATATGGGGGGGGGTATATATATATATATATATAACATCGAGAGTTGGTAAGTGATAATCCAAATTCAATTTCTGTAAGGGGGAAAAAAAAAAAAAAAACTTTTCTCTCTCCTTTCACATGTGTTTTCTCTCTGATTCTTGACGCGTAATACTATCGTCCAATTTTCTGCCCTTGTAGAATTTCGTCAAAAAAAGGGAGCTTCAGACTAGTTGAAATACAGAAAATTAACTCGACCATATTTGTTTCAATTGTCTATGATTTCTACTCTAGGAGGATTAAATGGAAGAGTTTGGAAAACACGGACGCCGGTGGTCATTCTCAGACACGGCGACCGCCGGAAAGTCGGTTTACAGTGAAGGATCATCGCCGGGAACGGATTCAGGAGGTTCGGTAAATCCGGCCGAGGAGTTCGTTGAGGTCACTCTTGATCTCCAGGATGATGATACAATAATCGTACGTAGTGTTGAACTTGCAACGTTCATTAACATAGATTCTGGCAATGACGTTGTTCCTGGTTTCGCCGGAATTGAAACGCCGACACCGGCTTCGACGTCAGCTTCCCGGTCACCAACTATGCGCCGGAGCTCTTCCAGTAGGCTCCGACAATTGTCTCAGGAATTGAAAGCTGAAGCAGTAGCAAAAGCAAAGCAGTTTTCGCAGGATCTGAAGTCTGAATTGAAGCGATTTTCATGGAGTCACGGGCATGCGACACGGGTTCTTAACGGTGGCGCTGAAGACGGAGGTGGTGGAATAGAGTTGGCGCTGGCGGCACGAGCAATGCGCCGGCAACGTGCGCAGCTTGATCGGACTCGCTCCGGCGCACATAAAGCTCTCCGAGGACTCAAGTTTATCAATAAAAGTAAAACAAATGACTGGAATGAAGTTCAGAACAATTTCAATAAGCTTGCAAAAGATGGTTTCCTTTACCGTTCTGATTTTGCAAAATGCATAGGTCAGTGACATTTTCGATCTCAAAATTAAATGCTCGTTAAAGCTTTTTATATTATTCATTTGAACTTTTTCTTTTTAGGAATGAGAGATTCCGAAGAATTTGCGTTGGAATTATTTGATGCATTAAGCAGAAGGCGTAGGATACAGATGGAGAAGATTAGCAGAGATGAACTCTACGAATTTTGGTCACAAATTACAGATCAAAGTTTCGATTCCAGGCTCCAGATTTTCTTCGACATGTAAGCATTATGTGTCACTTTATTCACCGTACATATCATCATTGAGTTTACAAAGCTGTCGATTGAGTCATTCTTCGTAAATACAGAGAGTTAGGCCCGACACATATTATTTCAAAACTCATTTTTAACCACATTTTTCAATAAAATAATATTTTTCACCACATCAATAATTTTTCCTTACTTTTTAACCATATATTTCCCATTATAGCACTATTTAAAATACATTTTTTTCTCAATAATATCTATCAAACACACCCTAAATGATGCATGTTTCATTATTAACGAAGATTTGGTGAGATAAAGCTCCTGTTTGAGCAACATTAAAATTTTCATTCTCATTCTTCTACTCATTTTCAATCACACATTATTCAATAAAATAATTATTTTCATCACATCAATAACTTTTCCTTTTTTTTTTTAACCACACATTCTCCATCAATCTATTATTCCAAAATACATTCTTCCAAAATAATGTGGCTCAAACACATCCAAAGTACGGTTTGACTTTGATAACATGTTACAGGGTAGACAAGAATGAAGATGGTCGAATAACTGAAGGGGAGGTCAGAGAGGTAAAATTCAGTCTGTTTACTTTATAATTAATAATCTCAATTATTTAAAAAAAAAAATTGATTAATCACCAGCATTAATTGGAATTTTTAAATTAATGGAGAAATGATTAGGGGTAAAGCACAGTCTGTCAGATTCTGGGTAGCATAAAAAATTTTAGGGCTGACCTTCTATTTTCATTTATATTTTGTTCTGGGATTAAGAGTGTGTTTGGCTAAGCTTAAATAAAGTTAAGCTAATTTTAAGAAATAATTCGTGTTTAGATAACTTATTTTGTTTTCTTAATTTTAAATATAGGAATTTTTTGTTTTCAGAAATTAGATAACTCTTACTGTAAACTGTAAAGTAAATAACATATTTTAAAACTTAATTAATAAGTAAACACTATATGCGTTTTCAAGAATTTTCTTATGCTACGTGTTAGGCGTGATATGTGACTATTCCAAAACTAACAACTCCAATGCGCGTGTTGCAATGTTCTAGAATGCCCATTTAGCTAAAAATTAAAATAAATGGAATGAATAAAACTAAGAATGTCAAACTATGTTATGGTGAAGTCTCCAAATTGCACTAATGTTTGACTTTGGGCTAAATAATTTTTAGTGGGGTTGGTGGGGGTAAATTTGTAATTGTCTATTGAAATTTTACAAAGAAGATAACATGTATAATTTTCTTTTTAATTTACATTATGTAGATTATTATGCTAAGTGCCTCGGCAAACAAGTTGTCAAGATTACAAGAACAGGCAGAAGAATATGCAGCTTTGATCATGGAAGAGCTCGACCCAGAAAGACTTGGCTACATTGAGGTTGGCTCTTCTATCTAATTATAAACAGTACATTATTATTTAAATTTCAATAAAATTATCTACCATCGATTGCTCGCAACAGAAAATCGTACAGATAAAGCTAGATTTGTACTATGAGTTGTTTCATGCAATAAATAAACTCGAACTCGTAAACATGCACAACATCATAGTTTACTTTAGCACGTTCTTCATATTTGCAAGGAAACATTACAACATATTTTATTTTGTATTTAATAAAATTCAAATCAATTATATCGGTCTTAATGATGTTCCTTCACACGCAAATATCAAATTTGATATGTGAAATTTTCATAATTGAATAACGAAGAGATTTAAATATGAGATATTTGTTTACTCTAACAATACATTAAAGTTCCTCAAGTAGTAAATTTAAATAATTAATAATCATACCGCACTAACTAATTGATTCCGCACCAACCACATCACCTCGACTACCACTAAAGAAATTGGTTACAAATAAAGTTATCGTGTTGGACTTTAATTTCGAGAAAGTCAGTAGTTAGACAACAAATTATTGACTAAATCTTTATAATATTTAGTTAATTTGCTCAACTACACAAGTTGAAGAACGAATTAGTGTCTCCTAAGCAAATATAAATATAAATTTAATGAGATTGGTATCAATTGGTTAGGTAATTCTTGAATAAATATTGTTTCAGTTTGTTAATAATGGGGGAATAATTATTGCGTTCTACAAAATAATGAAATATATTAATAATGGGGTCCACTACCATATAAAATCCCATAACATTTCCATTACTTGAAAAATCAGGGAATAAAACAAAACTTATAGCAAACCAAGCACAATATAAAATTGGATTTTAATTCTATATTTAGAATAATCATATATGCTTTAGCTGAGATTATCTTACTTTGACTACGTCATTTTGTCGCACTTTAAAACCATAAATTAGAGTGATACTAAAGTACAAATGTTAAATAAAATAAAATAAAAAATTTCTTTTACAGATAATAACGAGAGTACAGCTTATTGGCTAACTAGTGAACATTTTAAAGAAACTTTCCGGAATATTTAATTTTTTTTTTTATGTTAATGATGATCTTTGAAATATTTTCACCAAAAGTAGAAATATTTATTTTTTTAAAAATGGGGGCCTTCAAATAGGAAGCCTTAGGCGACTACTGTGAAGAACAAAAGGAAAAGGAAAATCTGAGAGAAAGAGTTGAAGAATTAATCCTGTTGATTTTAACTCAGTTCATTGATTGATTTTACAAGAGCTCGAGCTCTATTTATGAAGAAGAAGCTCAACTAATTGAATAACAAAGATAACAGAAATTAACTAACTTCTCTAACTAACTTGAACTAAATTAACTAATTCTTCCAACTAACTTTAACTTTCTAACTGACTTTACTTTCTCTTGCTTTCTCTTCACCTCCATGTTGTCTATTTGTGAGTTGATACTCCACGCCCACCCCCCCCCCCCCCCCTCCCCCCTCCC
The DNA here is from genome assembly GCA_903798405.1 of Fraxinus platypoda. Lineage (NCBI taxonomy): Eukaryota > Viridiplantae > Streptophyta > Magnoliopsida > Lamiales > Oleaceae > Fraxinus > Fraxinus platypoda. Next base: position 17,564 of record CAIGRT010027303.1, on the reverse strand, counting down.
CCCCCCCTCAAGAGGAGCATGTATATTGATGATGCTCATCTTGTTCAAATTGTGATGGAAAGGCCGTGATCCGAGATGTTTTGTGAATATGTCAGCTAGTTGTAATCTTGAGGGAATGTAAAAGCGCTTGATTACACTTTGCTGCAGTTTTTCTCTAACAAGATGGCAATCTATTTGAATATGTTTAGTCCTTTTATGCTGTACGGGATTGGTGGCAATGGATAAAGCGGATTTACTGTCAGTGTAGATCATAGTGGGCTGAGAATGATCAACATTAAGATCTTGAAGAGCATAGAGTAACCATTGGACTTCCTTCACGTGTGGTGGCTGCAAGAGCTCTATATTCTGCCTCTGCAGATGAGCGGCTGACTGTAGCTTGTTTCTTTGATTTCCATGAGATTAAGGAGTCTCCTAGAAAGATTGCATAACCTGTAATACTCCTCCTGGTATCTAAGCATCCTGCCCAGTCACTATCAGAAAAGGCCTTCAATTTTAAGTCTAAGGAAGAGGAGAAAAATAGCCCATGACCTGGTGTTGCCTTTAAGTATCTAAGTACAAGTATTGCAGCTTGATAAGGAGCCACTGCGGGTTTAGCAAGGAACTGGCTAAGAACCTGAACAAAATAAGCTAAGTCCGGTCTTGTAATTGTCAAATACAATAACCTGCCAATCAATCTTATGTAACCTAAGGTATCCTCATATAGATCTGAATCCTCTGAACTGAGTTTGAGTTTAGATTCCATTGGGAATGCAACTGGTTTAGAGTCTATGAGACCCGTATCCTCAAGTATGTCTAAAGCATACTTTTTCTGGCAAATTGAAATTCCAGACTTTGATCTGGCCACCTCTAATCCAAGGAAGTATTTCAGCTGTCCCAAGTCTTTTATTGTAAACATATCATGTAGAAAAGTCTTGAGTTGTTGGATTTCAGTGAGATTATCACTAGCTAGTAAAACATCATCCGCATATACTAGTGCAATGAAAGAGGTGTTAGTTTTCTTAATGAAAAGTGGGCAATCAGAATTGCCCTGAGTGAATCCATAATCAAGAAGAGCTTGGGAAAGTTTTGCAAACCATTGTCGAGAGGCCTGCTTCAAACCATGAGACTTTTTAGTAGTTTGCAAACTATATTGGGTTGTTTGACCTCCAAACCAGGGGGCACTTCCATATAAACTTCTTTATGCAAATCACCATGTAAAAATGCATTATTTACATCTAATTGGTGGATATGCCAACCCCTGATAGCAGCCATAGCCAGCAATAACCGAATGGAAGTGATTTTTGCCACTGGAGAGAAAGTGTCAAAGAAGTCCAATCCTTCTTGTTGGGTGTAACCTTTAAATTGTCTATTTTCTTAAGGAAAGGCATTCTAGAGTTTGAGACGTGGCCTAATCTATAGTGCCAAAGGTTTTGAGAAGTGGCTGAAGCAAGAACTGGTGCAGAGGAATTAGTTGCTGATAGGAAGAAACTTTGGAAGGAGCTTGAGAGAAGTGATAAAATCCTTGTTTCTCAAATGCAATCCCAATCATTTTCTTCATCGATTGGTCATGTAAAAGGCAACAAGATCCAAAGAAAGATAGACAAAATTTAGACTCTTTCATTAGTTTTGAAACAGATAATAGGTTGAAAGAAAAGCTAGGAACACATAGGACATTATTTAACTGTATTGTGCTGGAGAGATTCACAGTTCCAGTATATATTGCTGGAACGGTTTGTCCATTAGGAAGGTTGATGAAGTTTGATATTGGTTTAGGGGTAGAGGAGTACAACAGAGGTGAACAAATCATATGATCTGTTGCACCAGTATCTAATATCCAAGAAAATTCAAAATGTAACCTGGTAAAGACAGAATTACATTAATTAAAAGGTTTACTGGAGAAATGAGAAGTGGTTGCTACGTTTGCTGCTGCTGCAGGTATACCAGTGTTTGGGATGGAACTTGAATTGGCAAGTACTATAAGTTTATTAAGTTCTTCAGCAGTTAAACTGAACATTTGATTCTCATTACTACCTTGAATGCAAACCTCTTCAGTTGAAATGGATGCGTGTGCAGAGGAAGGATGCCTTTTTCCCTATGGTCCAGTCCATCCAGGGGGATAACCATGTAATTGAAAACATTTATCAATTGTATGGCCATTGTAACCACAATGAGTGCAATGAAGCAAGGATCTCTTTGACTTATCTTTGGAGAACCTGAACTGATTGAACTGGTTAGGCTGAGTGTGCTGTTTTGCTAACAAAGCATGAGATTCATTATTTTCAAATTTGTTGATTGCCTCTGACTCTCTTCTTGAAGCAACAACGAGAAAACTTTAGCCATGCTAGGCAATGGCACAGCAAGCAATAACTGACTTCTCACAGATGCATAGGAATCGTTAAGGCCTATAAGGAATTTCAACACATAATCTGATTGCTGTCAAAGTAGTAGGAAGTTGAACAAATCACATGTGCAAGAAGCCATTTTGCCACATGTACAAGTTGGAAAAGGCCTATAGCTTACATATTCATCCCAAAGAGTTTTAAAAGCACTGAAGTATTATGTAATTGATGATGAACCCTGATTAATAGAACTTAGGGATTTTTCCAGATAAAACACCCTTGGACCATCACTTCTCAAATACCTTGTTTTCAACTTACTGCAAAGATCCATAGCCGATGCAACATAGAGTAAACTATTTCTAATGTTCCTAGAAATAGAATTCATAAGCCAAGAGAGTACCAAATTGTTTGCACGAAGCCAAGCAATGTGAAGGATGCTCTGAGTAGCAGCAGGAGGAAAGATTGAACCATCAATGAAAGCCACCTTATTTTTCACAGTTAGTGCAATGGTGATCGAACGGCTCCAGGCAATGTAATTGTCTCCCACAAATACTTATGAGACCAGCAGAGAAGCCGGATTATCACTAGGATGGAGATAATATGGGCTAGATGAATCATCTGAAGGATTGAGATGATTTACTTATGTCATTTTATCAAGAAGAAAAGAGAAATTGATAGAGGCTCAAGCAGATTGTAATTCCTGAGCAGATTACAGTCGTTTTTGAGAAAGAGAGCAGATTATAAAGTCGATTCTAAGTTCAGAAAGAAGAAAGGAGAACAGAATCCAAGTTTAGAAAGAGGAAAGGGAGCGGAATCAAGTATGGTATTGGTTACTCTGATACCATGTGAAGAACAAAAGGAAAAGGAAAATCTGAGAGAAAGAGTTGAAGAATTAATCCTGTTAATTTTAACTCAGTTCATTGATTGATTTTACAAGAGCTCGAGCTCTATTTATGAAGAAGAAGCTCAACTAATTGAATAACAAAGATAACAAAAATTAACTAACTTCTCTAACTAACTTGAACTAAATTAACTAACTCTTCCAACTAACTTTAACTAACTTCTAACTGACTTTACTTTCTCTTCCTTTCTCTTCAACTCCATGTTGTCTATTATGAGTTGATACTCCAAGAACTACTACCTCGCCTAAGACATGAGCGGGCTCTGAGTTTGCACCGTGGCACTAAATGACCCACATTGCTGCATTGAGTAGGCATAAAATTTCATTGTTTCTTCTCGTGATCAATTCCATGAAATGATCCACCTTTTCTAATCATATCTCTTACTCGTTACCCTGTATTCTTAATGCAGCTATGGCAATTGGAAACACTCTTGCTACAGAAGGACACATACTTAAATTACAGTCAAGCCCTTAGCTACACAAGCCAGGCTTTGAGTCAAAACTTACATGGACTAAGAAACAGAAGTCCCATAAGAAGAATGAGTACAAAATTGCTTTATTTTTTGCAAGAAAATTGGAGGAGAATTTGGGTCCTATCGTTGTGGATTTTGATAATGGCCGGGCTCTTCACTTGGAAATTCTATCAGTATAGACAGAAAAGTGCGTTCAAAGTTATGGGTTATTGTCTCCTTACAGCTAAGGGTGCAGCTGAGACACTGAAATTCAACATGGCTCTTATACTATTGCCAGTTTGCAGGAACACTATTACTTGGCTGAGGTCCTCTAAGTTGGGGCATTTTTTGCCTTTAGATGACAACATCAATTTTCACAAGGTAGACACCCTTATTCTCTTTCAAATTTTATGCTACATTGGTTTAGTGGTTAAAAGTTTGTTATGCATGTCTATACTGTCTTTTGGGCTTGATAAAAAGTTCATTATGCATAAACAATCATTTGCAGTTTTAGTTTACTCCTAGACTCCTAGTGTATTAGATTATGAACAAACATATAAAAATACAATGGCGGAAGCATTATGTGTTCAAGAGTCTACCTACTCCATTCCTTTTTATTTGGTCCCATTTGAATGACTTTCCATTCAAGCAGTTGGCGATCAGTTGATTCATGATCTGGTACGATAAAAGTGGTAAGCTTGTGTTTCCATCCAATTTAGCTGAAAATGACAACTTCATTCATTCATGATTTGATACAGTAAAGTGATAAACTATGTTGCTGAGAAATACTAATTATCGTTGGCCAGTAAAAAGTGATAGCCTAGGAAACCAAAAAATAAAAGAAAAAACAATGATGTTGTGACATCATATAGAGAAAAGAAAAGAATACCTCCCCAAGCAACTGTTTAACCCAAATATTTTACCACAAAGTCGAAGATTATTACTTTATATTCTAATTTGTTGAAACTTGTTAAAGGTAAATCTCTAGAAAGTAATGGTGTGGTAGATTTAGAGATTTTTATAATTTGCAGATATAGAGTTATGGAAATGGATTATCCTTTACTAGTTACAGTATAATGCCTCTGCGGCCTTGTTTATGAAATCAAAATTGATGGAATTATTTCAAATTATGTCATTTGTAATTTTAAATTATGGATATGTGCAGACCATTGCTGCAGGCATTGTAATCGGTGTCATACTCCATGTTGGTAACCACCTAGCGTGCGATTTTCCTAGGCTAATACACGAATCTGATGCCACATATCAGCTTTATTTGATCGAAGACTTTGGTAATCATAAACCCAAGTATATGGACCTTGTTAAAGGAATTGAAGGTGTGACAGGAATCCTAATGATAATCTTCATGTTGGTTGCTTTCACTTTGGCAACGAGGTGGTTCAGGCGGAGCCTTGTTACGTTGCCTAAGCCCTTCAACAGACTCACCGGTTACAATGCCTTCTGGTATTCACATCACCTGTTTGTCCTCGTTTACATCTTGCTAATCATCCATGGTGTGTTCCTTTATCTTGTGCACAAATGGTACAAAAAGACGGTATGCATAGAGAATTGCCTTTTTCTTCTTAATTATTGTTTGAATCGTCTGGTTACAGCATAGATTACTTAATAATTTTTCATTGGTTGCAGACGTGGATGTATCTTGCTGTTCCTGTACTTCTTTATGCAGGGGAAAGGACCCTCAGATTTTTCCGGTCAGGTTTGTATGCTGTCCGGCTGCTGAAGGTGAGCATGACATTCTGCTTGTTCTAGTAAGACAGAATCAGGGCTTTATCCAAAAAGTTCTACAGAACCATTAAGATTGTTTAACATTGGATTGCTGTTAATTAGCTTGCCATTTGTAGCGCAAGTGAATGCTTTCAATATGTGTCTTTACAGTTATTTACATGTTCCGATTTTTCACATTTATTCTGTTTTATGAACTTGTCAGGTTGCTATTTATCCTGGAAATGTCCTCGCATTACAAATGTCTAAGCCTCCCCAATTTAAATACAAGAGTGGACAATACATGTTTGTCCAATGCGCTGCTGTTTCCAAACTTGAATGGTGAGTTAAAAAGAACATTATCCAGTTGACGTACAAGATAAAACAATAATATCCTGATGTCATTGCAATTTTCAATATGTACTGCATCCTGTTTTCATAGCTTGACTAGGAAAATTGCACCAGTTAAGTTGCACTGCAATTCTAATGAAGTTATAATAATTGTATTCCATTTTCTACATCCAGTATCTGTATATAATCTATTTTCTGATATCGTTTGACTTAAATAGTGATCCCGAAGGAAGTCATTAAAGGAACTTCATAATCAGAGACTAATAGATCGCAAGCAAATACGAAAATTGTATTCCATTTTCTACATCCAGTATTTGTATATAATCAAATATTTTTTTATATCGTTTGACTTAAATAGTGATCCCGAAGGAAGTCAATGAAGGAATTTCATAATCAGAGACTAATAGACCGCAAGCAATTACGAAACTTCAATTTTTCTTGGTACTTGATTACTTTTTTACAATAATGCAGGCATCCATTTTCCATTACCTCAGCCCCCGGGGATGATTACCTTAGTGTACACATACGGCAGCTGGGCGACTGGACACAACAACTTAAGAAGGTATTCTCTGAAGCTAGTGAGCCACCTGTCTGTGGGAGGAGCGGGCTACTCAGAGCAGATGAAACAACCAAGAAAAGGTGTACTTTTTTTTCCTGAATCAGTATATGTACTTTTCTTCATCCTCTATTCTCTCCATTAGATTGTGAACATATTCCATAATCTAGAATTTCGCTCCAAAATCTCAGTTTGCCAAAGCTGTTGATAGATGGACCTTATGGAGCTCCTGCACAAGATTACTTTAAATATGATGTCCTCCTACTCATTGGACTCGGAATTGGAGCAACACCTTTTATCAGTATCCTAAAAGATTTACTGAATAACATTGTCAAAATGGAGGAGCAGGCAGTAAGTAACTTAATTCTTCATATTTAGTCTTTCCTATATATCATCCTCCTAGCCTATAGGCATCTTGAGTTACTATGTCATTCATTTTATCATTACATATGAATTAAATGTTTTACTATGTCAATGTTTAAAACATGATCGCAAAATTCAATTTCTTTCTTTCAGGATTCAATTTCAGATTTCAGTAGGCATTCGGATCAGAGTCTTGGATCAATTGACTCACCCTCTGTCAACAAGGTTTATACAAAACAGAAGAAAACTTTAAGGACAACGAATGCTTACTTTTATTGGGTGACAAGGGAACAAGGATCCTTTGATTGGTTCAAAGATGTCATGGATGAAGTTGCGGAACTTGATCAAAGGGTAAGTTGAAGCATAACATCTAAAATTTCTATTAGAAGTTTTCACTATTTTCTGATTGACGTGTCTGTCTCCAACTTTATAGGGTGTCATTGAGATGCACAACTACTTAACTAGTGTATATGAGGAAGGGGATGCTCGCTCAGCTCTCATCACCATGGTCCAGGCACTAAACCATGCTAAGAACGGGGTTGATATTGTCTCTGGTACAAGGGTAAGATCTTTAAGAAATGTTTGGTAACATGGATTGGACAATCCGGTCTAGTCCTGCATACCAAACATGTGCCAACTGTCTTCTTGGTTTCTCGTCATCTAATTTACGCTGCTCTCACACCCATATCCTTCTATTTGTGACTACACCAGCTGAATAACACCCCTAACGACTTCATGTTTCTTAGATGTACTGATTATCTTGTTGTTTATTCATAATATACCTATGCTGTTGCTTCTAACAGGTCAGAACTCATTTTGCAAGGCCTAATTGGAAGAAAGTTTTCTCTAAAATTGGTACCAAGCATGCTAATGCAAGAATAGGTGAATATTTTCTTCTAATTATGCATAATAAAATAAAATAAAATAAAAATTCAGTCTTCTTGAGACTTGATCATATCTTGTTTTGGTATTTGGAGCAGGAGTTTTCTACTGTGGGGCACCAGTGTTAGCCAAAGAACTCAGCCAGCTATGCTATGATTATAATCAAAAGGGCTCAATCAAAATTGAATTCCACAAAGAGCATTTCTAGAAAGCATGGGATATCATCTAATGACATGTTTGCTAAGCTGTATTAGACAACATTAGATAGTACAATGAAGCCAACTCCAGCATAACAAGCACGTCCTAAGTGAAAAACACACACTTTGCAGACCTGCATTCTCTCATAATAAGGTGAAATTAGAGCATGGGAGTGAATAGGGGAATCGAAATTGCTTGAAAATTTGTACAGTTCCTGGTAGAGAAGAAAATATTTCATATGTATGTATACACATATTCTTTTTGCATGTACAGCTTTATAAGCCAATAAAACCATGAAATGATTCTGGTTGGAGGGAGTGTCAGTTGGCTCTGTGGAGTGCTAAGGTGAATTGGAAGATGAAAGTATATTGACAATCAAAAGCTATTGTTACATGTCCCAGACACACATTCATGTTGCTAAGTTGGATTTGAAAGTACACATTTGCTTATAAATTTTTAAGTTCCATATAATTTTCAAAGGCTTTGCAAAGACCTATTTAGAATGTGGAATCATTCCAAGTCTAGCGTTTGAGATACGTGGGATATTACAAGTACCGAACTCAAGATCGGTACTCTTAACTCCTCAAGAATTCTTGAATAATCAACTCTTGTTATATGTGCTTGTAAAAAACCGATTAGACATATCCTCGAAGCCCTTTAATGACTGTCAGAAGGAGAATAATCATACATCTATGCTTTGTGAAACTTAAAAAATAAAAAAAGAAAGAAAAAACTAGATTAAAATTAAGAAAAGAAAAAGTCTTAAGAAAATGTGAAGGAAAAAGAAAGTTTCCAATAAAACAAGCTGACAAAAAAGAGTGTTAAAAATTGTTCCTAGACTTGTCTCGGGTATAACACAAGAAACTTTTGTGATCTTTGAAAATAAAGGAAGTAGAAATATTTCACGAGTACAGTAATAAAAATCTCGACTACATTTAGTGTTTATTTTGGGATAGGTTTTTTTAAGTGAAAAATGAATTTTTGAAAAATATATAGTAAAAGAAGTGAGAAAAAGAAAAATTATTTTCAAAAAATCTCTCGTAAACAAATCTTTAATATGATTAAACACACTTGCCTATATAACAAAATTGACTGATTTATGTGATAAAAGCTTCTGAATTGTACATTCCATTTATTACATCTTAGCGTACAAATTAAAAAAGTTTTGGCGGGAAAGTGTGTTTTTTAAATAAACTTTTTAATTATGTGTCAATACGTGACACAATGTCAAAAATAATGTAAAACCTGATGTGAATGTATCATGATTCATGATTGTAATCATTAATTCTTGTCCTTAGGGTACAAGGTAACAAAGTCATGAGGCCATCTAGAAGTACGCGTCAATTAACATATTGTTCTTCACCTTTTTTCCTAAGTGACACATTAATCTGATTTTCCACGAAACTGCCTCAATACTTAGAAAACTATACATATATATATTGACTATGTTATGAGTCCCAAAAAAAACATTCATTTTCATATCATATCCTCCAGCATTCTTTCAAGAAGAAAATAATAAGCATTTTTGTTTAGGGGAAGAAGAAAGAAGAATATATGGCTGCAGAGAAGTATCAGCAGGGATATCCACTGGCTCCCTCCAGCGTGATGCCTCGAAGCGATGAAGAATCGGCTGCTTTCCGGACAATAGACAACGATGAGCTCAAGAAGAAGAAGAGACTGAAATGCTTTGCGTATATTGCTCTCTTTGCCGTGTTTCAAACCATAATAATCCTCGTCTTTGCTCTCACTGTGATGCGCGTTAAAACACCAAAGGTAGAGAGCTATACCATCTAAAATTCGTCTACAATATGCATCGTGGCATGCATGTCGAATTCATCAAAAGTACAACACGTGCACAATTTTTCATAAATATGTAGCTACAATATTCTCAACACAAAAACTAATTTGATACTGAGTTAAACTAAATCAACTAAAGCCTTAGTTAGACACACGTGCACAATCTTTCAAGATTTGAATTCAAAACTTTTTACGTGTTCCGATAACATATTGAACCTGAAATTCCTTGAAAGGTTAAAAGCGAAATCACTTATTCAAATTTTATCTTCAACAGGTCCGTTTGGGAGACGTCAGCATCAGCAGTACCAACGGAACCGGTGAATTTAGGTTTTCTGCAAGAGTTCTTGTAAGGAACAGAAATTTTGGGCACTACAAATTTGATGACGCCATAGCAACTATAAAGTCTGGGGATGTGACTATAGGGCAATTCGTAATCCCAGAATCAAGGGCTAAGGCACGATCAACTAAAAGACTTAATATTATTACTGATATAAATTCTTCTTCAGGCAATAATTCTGGGGTTTTGCCTCTCTCTGTTGAGGCCAAATTGCGTGGAAAAGTTCGTCTTATGAAGGTTATAAAAAAGAAGAAATCTGCAGATATGAATTGTACTATGTCGATTAATTTGGCTACCAATGCCGTACAGGATCTGAACTGCAATTGAGGGAGCAAAAATGGATTGAGAGATCCATGTCGAGTAATGATCGAGTTACTGAAAACTCTATCGAAGTGTGTTTCTTTAATAAGAGTGTAGTCCACGGCCGTGGTCTATAGCCATCAATTCTATTTCTCGTGGATCTCTCAGACGGATTCCGATGGAATTTTTTTTTTTTTGGGCACGTCGTCTATTCTTTCTTTTTTTTGGATTTATTGAAATTTGTGTCACGACGACGTTATTCGTATGTACAAGTACCTAGTTTATTTTTTGATCTACTTATTTTGATATTTAATAATCAATACGAGATTTATTTCTTAACATGCATATGCAATATGATGGCTCATGGAAACATTAGTATTAAAATAAGATTGCTCATTTAAATGTTAACGGAATCAATTGCAAGTTTAAACAATACTAATTATAATAATAAATTTGAGATTGACCAAGCTATTTTTGCAATTTCAAATACTATGGATATATTAACAAAATACAAAGAAAAGGTCACCCATCCATCCCATTTAATATTTGAAAATATTTTTATGATTTTCTTTTTCTTGTGTTTAACCAGCAGTTCTTGATGGGAAATTCAAACTTCATGGCTAAAAATTCCAACTCACAACGTAATATGCACAAACCTGACTCTTTTTCTAGGATTAGGCTTAAGATTCAACTTCTTTTGCGGGCACCATAATACCTGTTTGATTGCCACATTTTCCATGGAAAATGTCACATTCAAGAAAAACGAATTCCACTTTAGCCGTTTGATTACAACATAAAAATGAAAATCAAATTCCAAAGTACAACCACTTTAAACTCCATATTTTTTATTTTCATAGAAAACGAATTCTGTAAGTTTGATAGGTTTTTATTTTCCAATTAACATAGAATTGGAATTCATTTCCACATTTATCTATCAAACGGACCCTAACATTCTTTTAATTATTTATGAGACGAATGTTGAAATGAGGAAAAAAAAAATTACTCAAAAAATAAAAAAATTTCTTTAATTCAAAAATCCAAACCGAATGTTACGCTGTATACATGTTTGATTAAGTTTATTCATTTATTTACTTATTTATTTTTTGGATAAGCCAAACATGTGTACATGTTTGACCAAGTTTAAAAGCTACTTAAAAATACTCCACTTTCCTTGAGCTTAGCCAAACATGCTTTAAGGCCTCGAAAATGAGCACATGAAAACGTGAGAACCTCTTGGACAGAGGCACCCAAACCGAATCACTTCCCCGTCTCCAGCAATGAAATAAGGAAAAATTTAAGTTCTTCAACGTTTGGATTTCTCCAGTAAGCTAAAACAACTTTAGTAAATAATAAAATGGAAGAATTATGCCAACTCAACAAGGCCTAGAACCATAATCGTCAATATTGTAACTAAAAAAACAAAAAACAAAAATCTACCTGAAGAAAATTTTTGGTTTAATGCAGTGCGTTTATTTGGATTTCTTTTGTTCAGAAACCCTTGCACCTGCAATCTTGCAAACAGGCTCATCCTTTGGTTTTAGCAGCTTCAGAGCTGGATGAACTTTAAGGTCCCCCATCACTATCTTCTGGCCGACATCTAACTCGCTCAAATCAACATCAATATAGGGGGGAATAACATCAGGAGGGCAAAGGAACTTAACGGTTCTCTTGATGATGTTCAAATACGACCCTGCAGATTTGTCAAGTGAAATTTTATATAAGAAGACAGAGATGGCATATTTGGTAATATGGCTGGGCGCGGGACCGTGGGTTGGGTTGAATTGATTTTGAGTCCAACCCAACATATTCGATTTGACAATAATTCAAATCGAAACCAACCCATTCACGATTAAAACCCAACTCAAGCCGACCAAACTCGGGTTGGTTTGGGTTGGGTTGATTAGTTTGGACTTGAGTCCAATTCAAGTTGGACAATTTTTTTATGGACCTAATGGTTGGGACCTTTTTCGTTGAATTTGAACAATTTTTTTTAAAGTTTGATACCATTCAATTTGGACCAATTTCAGTTACATTAAAAAGAGTGATTTAAAAAGCCTTAAATCGATTGAAGTTGAATCCATGGTCCATGGGGTTAAATTTCATTTCAATAGAACAATATAAATTAAAAATATTGTAAAATATGTTAAATAGATTATACCATGATTTAAATACATATTAAATCAATATAAATACATGTTGAATACCTGCATATATAACATTGAATAAAATGAATTCAATCTAAATTCTAAAAATGTTAAATTATCCAAACTTAATACAAAATTTCCTNCCAAATATTTAGTCCAAAATCACGTCAAAAAATCGAGTCGAGAAATCGAGAGTTGGGTTTTAAATACTAATTTTCTTTTTAATATTTTTTAATTTATTGGGTTGGATTTGATTGGATTTTAATAGATAACCCAGAACCCAACCCAATTCGACCTAAAATTTGATGTCCTATCCCGAACTCAACCCAATTGAACTAAAAAACCAATCCAAACCGGTTGGTTTAGGTTGGATCGATCGGTTTGACCGGTTCGGATTGGTTTTTGTTCAACCATATTTGGCAAGGTGAACTAAACACTACTAAAGAATAAATAAATTAAAATTTTGTTTTTATTATAGGTCTGTTTGAACCTCATTTTTTTGATGAAAATGCATTTTGTATTTTAATGGAGAATGTGTAGTTAAAAAAATAAGAAAAAAGTTTCGGGTTTACGTGTAATATTATTTTATTGAAAAATGTGGTTGAAAATAAGAGAGAGAAATGTATTTTGAAAATAATAGATACCAAACAAGGGCTATATTGATCACTAGTGTCAAATATTGCTTAACAAACATGCACTAACAATACAACTAGGCCTAGGCATGGTTTGGTTTGGGTCGATTTCCACTTCAACCCGAAAACAAAACCAAATTAATCGGTTTGGGTGAATTTCAACCCAAACCAACCCACTTTGGCTCTTAAACCAAACCGAACCGTCCCAAACAAAATCGATTTGGTTTGGTTTAGTTAGTCGATTTGGACTTTTAGTCCAAATTAATTTTTTTTTTTTTAAATATTGTCTGGATTTTAGGTGTACTTAGATTACAAGAACTAAAATAACTAAATAACTTTATATTACAAGAACTATTGAGTAACGAATAAAATCAAGTTAATAAAAACAGATCAATAGAAAACTTAAGAATTTTGTTGCTTTTTTATGCAGCCCGTCTGCCTAAGGAGGTTAAAAAGTTTAAGTATAACATAATGAGCCTGTGAAAGGAAATTTCCAGTGGTATTACTTATTTGCAACATCATAGATTAGAGGGAGATTAAGGCTTATCTTTTGATTTTTATTTTTCTTAAAAAAAAACATAAAAGATAAACATGTGAGTGGGTTGGGTTGGTTCGGTTAACCAGCGATTTGATGCTTCAAACCATGACTGAACCAACCCACCACGATTTTGTTATTATTATAAATTAAAAAAAAAAAAAAAAAAAAACCAAACCAAACCAATTACCTGTGTCAAACTGACCCGAGCCAGTTCAGTTTGATTCCCCTTTTTTTTTTTTTTTGCCCAGGCCTAAATACAACGTAAAATGATACACATGAAAGGAATATGCTAAAGAAAAAGGCAAAAGAGGGGAAAAACTATGTTACATAGTATGGCCAAAAGACGAAAAAGGGAAAATGAGAGATGTAGTAGCGATAAAGCTTTGATGCATCACCAAGTCTAGAATGAACAATGTGTTCATCAATTAATACGCTACATGAATATTTTGTACAAGTTTTCATGCATTTGAGTCCAGAATAAAAGGAAATTCCATTTATTACGTCTTAGTTCTGCTAACCTAAAAGTTTAAGATTTCTAAGTACTCATCCAAAGTTCTAACTTTCAGTTTATTATGTCATCGGTGTCTATAAAACACCAAGTGAACTCATCTTAGTTATGTCCCGTTAAAGCTAAAAAGTATGGAAACAGGGGATAACTTGATGTTTATAGTATTAGCCTAATATGATAATGTTGTTTGGACATTTAAATTTTACATAAATAGGTGTCACTCTTTCCACAAAATTTTAAACTTTCGCAAGTCCTAACTAGTCATACACTACTACAGTAATAAACGTGTATCTTGGATAGTTTTTCGATAGTGTTTATTTCTCGCTTCGTGAATCGTGCTGCATCAAAAGGCTTAACATCAATGAGTAATCTTAGCTTCTATGAAGTCTTATGCAAGTCTCGTCAATTTATAGCTTCATGAGAAACTCCACAAAAAAGTGTTGTTAATAACCAGAATTACAAAAACTAATTAAGCATTATTCCCAATAGAATTGGGGTCGGTTACTATCATTAACTAAAAAACGAGTAATATAAAATTTAAAACCCACTTTATGCAAGCCATTTAGCCAAAAAAAGAATAGCTAAAAACATCAATATACCTGCTTGGTTATGGACACTTTGGAAACACGTTTCTAAAGAGATTGTATCCAATTCTCATAAGAGGAATCAAAGTTCTTAACAGAGAGAAACCAACAAAAGCCATGAAGAAACAAGACCTAATAATACCAGTTTACTTGTGTAAATCATGACAAACAGGACTTCCATTTAAGCAAGTACCATAACTATTTGCCATGAAATGCCTCATTCAACCGTCTAGAGAACTCCTTGATCTAGTTGGTCAGTATTAAAAGATTCAAATGAATTCTATGAGATATTGACTCAAAACCAGAATACTAACAATCTAAATTAAAGTACTGTAGTAGAAGTCTGATAAAAGATGCTTTAAGGTAAGATAACTAATGACTTATTTCATGCTATTCATAAAAGTTCCTTAAAAAGTAACTTTTTTGAAAAATTGTCTCCACGTAATTTTAAGCTTAGCCAAACATCCTCATTATGAAGTTGGATGTCGAGTGAATAAGAAAGGAAGCACCTTAAATGAATATAAACATTTTATCACTCTAGCAAAACAAGGTACCAGGAGAAAAGATTATATATCTTTTTCCTACATACCTTTTTTCAACCCAGGAGATACATCGTCTCCTCTGAAAACAAGGGGAACATCGACCTTTAACAAAGCACTAGATGGAGCTCTTATGAAGGTAATATTAAGCACCGCATCTGTGCCTGCATGTAGATGAAGCTGATACAATCAAGAAAGATTAAATTAGTGTACAAAACCCCCCACAATTCTAAATGTATATACATTACATAATGTGATTGAAAGGATTTACATTATAGAACAAATCTTAATCATCAGAATTCCCTTCAACAGAACCTAATTTGGGCCCTTTTTCTCAACTAGTCTGAGCCATTTTGATACATGGGCATGCTAATCCTATCTAAATTGCCCCAAATATAATGAAAGTTCCCATACAAAGATCCTTTTGGTACCTTAGAAAAGTATGGCTATGAATATAATTTTAAGTGAATACAAACTAGTTCCCCCTTTATTGATTCACAATCAATATCATTACTCATAATTACAAAGTCATCCTTCTGAAGATCACAGTAAAACCAGATTCAGAGCATAAAGTGGCAATTCTCTGTCGATTTATTATATTATCATCGATTTAAAATGAATTGAACACGTAATAATGATGAAACCTTTTTTAGGGTAAGCAATAACAAAGTATTATTGGGGGCAAAGGAAACAATGCTTTATATCAAGAATTTCCTGAAGCTATAGTATAAAAAGTTTGAAACACTAGAAACTTTCCTGATAGCGAAAGGGTAAATGCTTGTAGGCGCAAGAATACTAATCTTTCAACTTTAAATCTCCCATTTTATGTGACAAAAATTATGCAAATGAAGCAGGAGCTTGCAACTAATTTTATTATGCTGGAACACATTACCAATACTCTGCAAGTTATTTAAGCATTCTTCGTCCATCTAATAACAGCTCTACCGTACTTCAAGATATTACTACAGACAACAATACTCAAATCTGTGCTTTCTTCTAATTCCATGCTTAGTCTCTAATATGCAAGTATCCATCACACTTCAAATCTGAGCTTTCATCTGTAAGCCGCCCATATGTAAATTAAAAACCATCTAAGGGGGCACTTTTGCGGTGTTAAGAGGTACACAGCTCAAATGGGAACCCACAATACCGATAAAAATTTCATACACGTTCATTAAAATAACATACAGGCCATCATCTTCAAGAAACACTACATGGACATTACAATTTGTAGACGTAAATAAAAGATATTCTGGAATTTAGACAACCATATAAATCATCAATGGGAGCTCTTTTATATGGCAAAGAGGTACATAACTCAAATGGAAACCCACATTACATGAAAAATTTCACAACTCAAATCCATTAAAGAAAACACACTAGCCCATCAGCTTCAACAAAGACTATTTACGGACAATACAATTCGAACACACAAATAAAATGTATATTCACGAATTAGACGATCATATAATCATATCCCTTATGCGAAATTGCCACACGATTGTATTAAATTACTGGACAAGACAATGAGTATCAAGTTTATACCTTTCTGGGCAAGACCCGGACTTTCTCAATGAGCTCATCGGACTGGAACTCAGGCCGGACCTCCAGATCAAAAAGGCTGGAAAGAAAGAAAGATTGGCCCATATGATTCACAAGCTTCTTTATCTGATTAGTTTGTACCGAAATAAGTCGTTTATTGCCACCGTGCTGGCCATCCTCTTGCTCGAAAACAATACTGGGCACGCGGCCGGCTTTACGCTCCTTGGCCGATATATTCTTACCGGAGATTGTGCGAGGGATAGCGTGAATGATCTCATCGTACTTGGGGTCAGGTCTTGGGAGGTTGTCGAGGTAGGTGAGTTGCTGGGTGGGGTCGAAAGTGGGGGTAGGTTCTTGGAGGAGGGCGGCGGTGGAGAAGCGCCGGAGGTGGTGGTGGAGGTGGGTTCGGTTCAGAAGCGAGCGTCGTATCAGCATTTGGGCTGGGGTGAGGTTGGCGTGGGGGTGTTAAGGGAGGGTTTTGCTGTGTAAATGATGGAGAGAGAGACAGAGAGAGTGGGGTGTGATTTGGTAGCGTTAAACTATTTGCTCCAATAGGACTGTAACCAAATATCGTGGAATCGAAATATCGAATCGAAATCGTAGTTTAGAAATCGTCGATTTGGTGCCACGTGGACCCGAAAAAAATTTAAACCAAACCAAATCGGTCAAAAACGATTTGATTTAGGTTTGAAAATTTTAATTGTAATTTAAAATCAAATCGGACCGACGAAAAAATATATAAAAATAAAAAAAATAAAAATTTCTGAAAAATCCAAATATGTAAAATTCAATAGTTTTGTCATGTGTGGGTATTTTTGTCAATTTCTAATTTTCTATTACATATATATTATTATTACCCAATAATCCTAATTTATATCTAATAATCTCAAGACTAACCTAATA
>CAIGRT010027300.1:0-24167 GCA_903798405.1 Fraxinus platypoda | reverse complement strand
CCCCTGAGCCAAACGAATGAAAAAGGGCAAGATGGGGAAAGTCCGTGGTTGTTACAATATCAGTATTAAGTGTTGAGCAAACAAAACTTACCACCTCTATGCGAATACACAATAGTATCTCCAGTCCATCCATGCTCAGCAATGTTGGTCAAATAATGAACATCCTTAGCTTGGATGGTGCAGGACACTGCGCCTGGCTGTTCGTTGTGGACGAGATTCTTCATACTAACTCGACACCATGCAGGTCCTTGGCAATTAAACACCCCAAGAATTCCGGTGAAGTCATTCATAGTCCAAATTTTCAGAAGACTGCATCGAAGTCCATAAGTTGTTATAAGACAGCCAAAAATGCTCAGTATAATGAACTTAATACTGTCCATTGCTTTCCAGTCTTGTCTATCAAACACGACAAGAGAGTTTCGAGAATGCTTAAGATCTTTCTATGTCATACCTTTTTCCATCTCTAGTAGGATCAGAAAACAAGCAATCTCTAGTTGGTCTCCCGGGAAGTTTGGCCCTCAGTGTGGAACCATCGGGGAGTACAAGTTTCTTCAAGACGAAGAAATCGTGGTGCCCGGGTTTGTCACTGCACGATATACGGTTTTATAATTCATAAATATTATGGTATGACCAAATGTGCCTGCCACAAGTGTAAATTTTGAATCATAAAAGAGCACCTGACGTAGATTGAACAACCTCCAACAGCACGAGCTGCTCCATGGTACTCAGCCATGGGGTGCAAGCTCTGCAAGACGAAAGAAATTCTTAAGTTAACATCTAATAATTGAGCTGCTCCATGGTACTCAGCCATGGGGTGCAAGCTCTGCAAGACGAAGGAAATTCTTAAGTTAACATCTGATAATTTAGAATTATAACAAATATTTCAGGCACAAAGAATGAAGAATTATTGGCTAGATTTAAAGAAAGGAAATTGAAAATAAGAAGGCAGATTCACATGAAACATGTCCCAGTCAGGCTGCATAAACTCACCAATGAAAAAGGTGTTGTAAGCAACTGATGCGATATGTATCGTGTGTGATGCTGGATCTCTTGGAAAGAAATCATCGGAAGCCCTAATAACAGCGGCTTGCTTTGCACTGCCACAATCAAGTTAAAGATATCTAGAATTAAATGGATCAGAAACTTAGTATTACGAAGCCAAGAGTTTCAATTGCATATTTGGTACGCAAAACCATACATTACCATCCAATGCTATCCATTCTTTCCTACAAATCATACCATAAGCGGGGACGTGGAAGAATTCTCTACCTGTACAAGGCATCCGTGCTGTGACTCATACAAGAAATAATTTCATTATTCGGGAAGTTCTTAGAGATGGACGTCTCTAATGCTTCATGGTATTTCCTTGCAAGTTTCACTCTTCCACCATTGCCAGCTCCTAGAGTTTCTAGTATGCTTTGATTATCTACTTTAACCCCATCTACGCCGACAGAAGCTAGGTAAGAGTGCAGGTCATTGTAGAAGGCGTAAACTTTCTCTGGGTTCACAAGGCAAACCCGGTTTTTCATAATGCTTCTTAAAACGAAACAAATGCCATTGGACTCAACCCCAGGGGATGGACTGGGGTTTACCATCGTGGGTTCGTACTGTTCCATTTCAGCTACACCGGGCATAACACCTCCCCAGTACCCTACTATTGCATGCCACACATAAACATACCTACAAAATCAAGAAAAATAAAACGTAATGGCACAAGTGCCAAGCTTAAATTATTTCAACAAGACTAATCTGAAATTTTACTTATAAATGCTTTACTTCAAAGAAAATTTGTCTTTGATCTCAGTAACAATTTGGTGAAATCCTATTGACTGATCATCCACCTCGCCCTCTCCACCATCTTTCTGAAATTTGTGGTTCTCTTTAATATGAATTAACCGATTTGAAAAGCTGGAAACAAAAGAATACTCATTTTCAGCTGCTAATAGGTAAGATGCAAACACATTCCAAATAACATTTTGAATAAGATGCTTACTTGGCAGTGTCGTCAAATTTGGCTTCGATACTGGTGGTATCCATACAGACTGATTGCCATCCATCATCTATAATTACAAACTTAGGTGAAGCTCCGCCTTTCTCCAAACTGCAAGAAAGCAATACTAGTCATGCTCGTGTTCTACTGCAAATTGTTAGATTTTAGTAAATTATGTTTCTCTATTAAGGGGTAGTTTGGCATTTTTCTTCTATTAATGCTATATAGTTTAGGGTTTTACACTTTATATTATCCTCTTGTACTCCTTTCCCATTATTGAATAATAAGATTGGGTCTGGTTTAACAGAAAAGTCCCTCAATACTCAACAACATTCAAATAAATGGGTAGGAATATTGAATACCTTTCTAATCCTTGTTTCACCCCCTCAGCCGTGACATCAGTATAAAAAGCATCCCACGTGCACCATCCAAACCAATTCATCAAGTCGGGCATCTGATTATGAAGAAGAACAAAATTATTAGAATGCAAATGTTGAAATGTATCCATAAGACGGTAAATCAAAGAAATAGCTTTTCTCTAGAACTAGTATTTTGGTACCTCCTTTTTGTCACGGTGGCAGAATGTGCCCATATGTGTTTCCAAAGACCTGTTCAGCAGCAATAATTTCATTAAACTTCAACTTATATTTTTGCACGAGGGAAAACACGAACATTTTTGTTACAACAAAAAATGATGCAATATCGAATCAAAAGAGCTGAATGTTGACTAGCCTAGCTGCTTAAGAAATTTCAGTTGAACTGCAAAAATACACTTGATCTTTAAAATTTTTATGGTTTTTTTACTTTTGAACAAATTGGCATACTAGAATAAGTGTAAAAGCCTTTTTAGTTAGATCAAAAGAATATAAATTCCAATACTACTAATGAGTAAGGGACCAAGAACTTAATTATGGGATTAACGAGTTTATACCAAACAAAGGAATCTAAATAATATATCTACATTCTTGATCTCATAATCTTATAACATTAATTGTATAATACACATATTGTCGGGGAGCCCCATACAAACAGTATGTTGCAACCAACTGAAGTGGCGAATAAAGATTCATGCAGTCTATCTCAAATTTATTGTGAATGAAGGTTAGTTTGTCATTGTCTAATCTCAAAATCCTATGTCAAGGAAACTTTGAATTAAATCAGATATCAAAATGAAGACCGAATTGAACGTACTTGACTGCATTTGCAATGACATCATACAGATCGGACCCAGCAGCCACATAAACCAGATGTTTCCCTTCAAATTCTTGCACCGCAGGATCCCCTGCAAATAGCAACAACAGAAACCCAACTTTTTAATCTATATGACTACATTTTTTAAAAAATTTATGAATTATTATATTTCAAATATTAATGTTGTACCACTTTCCAAGCAAATCTCCAATTCATTGTTGGCATTCCCCTGAAGAACAGCCCTGAAATCGCCCTCAAGAATGGGCAAGAAAACAGTGTAAAACACTGATTGAGATTGGTTTTCCCCGTCTTCAGTTTCTTCTCCAAAATGATAGGTGTTTGGTACTTCCAACATCAAAAACTGTGTCTCATTAGGTATATCTTGGCCACACATTCCCATCCATTGTGTCATCCACCACAACTTGAAACGATAAAGACACATAAATCTTAATCCCCTGCAAATCAACATCACCTCCCATCAACACAAAATTACCGAATCCCACATTGCTAAGTTAAGTCTAGATTTTTAAACTTTAACCACTTTCACACACTCCATTTATTACTAGTTTTAATGGTGAGTTCTACCTAATGTGGTTGTAACATTTGCTATTATGACCTGTTTGATTGAGGCCATTTTCCATGGAAAATGGAAAAGCTTTTCCATTTCTCCATTTTCCATGGAAAATGGAAAAGCTTTTTCATTTCCACCCAAAATGTCTTGTTTGATACAAAAAGTTTTCTTGGCATTTGCAATTCTCGGATTGCTTCACACGGTGGGTTTTCATTTCCAGGTTTCTGTCTTGCTTTTTTTTTTTTTTTAATGTTTTGCAATGTAAACAAATTCTATTCATAATTGCGAAAAAAAAATTCTCTTTAATTAATAATTTCCATAAAAGACAAAACCAAACGAACACCAAAATATTCAAAATTTCAACATTTTTCAGGTGCCAATCAAACACAATTAATTACAATTCACAGTAAAACAATTTCTAGGCAATTCAATTCCCTGTAAAACATTTTCTTTCCACACATTTTCCACATTTGCAATCAAACGGACCCAAGTATACAACCTTTCAAAGGAGTACGAAGTACGAACAAGACTTATTGCTAAACTAAGACTTGTTGTAGGTTTATAACCCCATTGGAAAGCAGATCAATCCCTTAAACATGCACTTTATTTATGGCATAATTGTACATCTCTTATTGAATATAGCATTTAAATGTGACTCTTGTCTCAAGCTTTTAAACTAGGTGGTTCATCAGAGCCTCGTACAACCTGATTCCAAGTATTGTCGCCACCTCTTGCTTAAACTTTTAGACGAAGTGGTTCAATATCCTTGAAATATTAAATCATTATTTATTCTTTTATGCTATCTACAGATGTATCACCATTAAACAAATGACAAAAGTCTTTAATTACTATTTGGGCACCCTCCATTTTTACAAGTCGAGTGAAGTTTAAAGGTGAGCTCTACTAACTTCTCCAAGAACATAAAATCTGACCATTGTTACTAGAAATAAATAAACAAAACTTACTTGAGTTTTCCAATAGGAAAAACCAGGCGGCTTCCAATCTGATTAGATTTAACCCCAACGAAAGTCCCATTGTGGGTTTCCGCCGGAGTTAACAAAATGTTGTCATGAATATCAGTGAGCATACAGTTGCCGGAAACAATCAAATTTCCGTCTGACAGAAATATATCAGCTTCTTCACCGGCAACCATTTTCTTGTTTTCAAGAAATTTTTTTTTTTTTTTTTTTTTTTGGGAGTTTCAGAGCAGTATGCTTACACGTAACTGCTGCAAGAATGATTGAACCGATAAGAAACAAATTGTATTTCCGTGGTAGAGAAAATTGTGTTAGTTTTCATAAATATTTACAAAAAATTATTTCATCCGATTTTTTATTTTGATCAAGAAGATTCCACTCTATACGAGGGGAAAAAATACAAAAATTAATTGTCTTTAACGCATTCTGTGCATGTCTTTGTCCTACGTGTCCGAATTTCCCACGTGTTTGGCTAAGAGCCTGTTTGGTATTGATTAAAATTCAATTAAAATTGAAAATATAATCGTTATTGAATCTGTTTAAAAAACGTCAATGCTAGTTTTTCAATTTTAATCCGATTTTAATCAATACCAAACAAGCTCTAAGTTTAAAAACTCAAAAGTAAGTTTTAGACTGTTTGTTACACGATGTTTCAAAATATATTCTTTCAAAACTCATTTTCAACCACAAATTCTTCAATAAAATAATATTTATCATCACATCAATAATTTTTCCTTACTTTTTAACCACATATTTTCCATCATATCACTATTTAAAATACTATTTCCTCATTAATTCCTCATTAATATCCATTAAACACAATTTAAAATGGATATTTTTATTTGTCGAAACTTCAAAAATAAATATTACTCGTCTAAACTAGCTTCATCAGAGTCGAAAATATTACCAAACGGGCCCTTAACATCCATCTTGGCAAAATAGAATTTGAAAAATAACGAAATAAATCAAAAAATAAATAAGAAAAATAAACCGAAGAAATGAAAAAATATCACCAACTTCCTCAACCCGCCCCAAAAATCCTCACCGCTCCACCACCACAATCAATACCCGCCATTACAATTACTGCTTTTAGCCCTTGTTTGGTTTTGATAAAAATTAATTTTTAATAGATTTTGACAAAAAATGATGAAAGTTATTTACCAATACAATATACAGCTGAAAACAAATTTAAAGGGAAAAAAAAACAAATTTTAAGAAATGGAAGCCAAACATGAACTTACTTTATCCTCAAATTCAGCAAACACACAGTGCAAAGTGCACAAAGCAATTCTGTAAAATGAGGGGAAAAACACAACTTCATATAAAATTGCAAAAGGACAAGTTATACACGTACAAAACTGCACATTATCCAAACAAAATTACTAACAGAAAAAACCCAAAAGTCCACTCAAACTTCTACACATTTCAAGAAAGAAAGGGAAAAACCAAAGAAATCGGAAAAGAAAGTTCAACTTTACACATCTCATTCCCTCGTCTTGAAACTCCTGAGAATTTTGTACAAACATTTCGATTTCACCACAAGTCCTCGGTATTTCTTTTACCACGGTGCTTTTACTTGTAATCATTTAGTGGTCATGAGCATAGAGTTTATGACATGCATGATCAGGCGAATGTTGGCAAGCTCGGAGCCATTAGTGGTTGGAAGGTTGCGATGGTGGTTCAATACTTGATATACTTGCTCGAATATGGGACGGACGTGCACTACAATCATTGGATCGGTTGGATTTATGGCCGATAGAACCTCCATCATCCATGTTAGTTTGCGAGGTGTCTCTTTGCTAATATCGCAAGACAATTGTTGTAGAAGAGAGAGGAGAACACCTTGGCTCAGAGGGAGGGGATTTATCGATAAAATTCCAGGTAAATCGACCTGGTAGAACAGAAAATGAGCATTGAGGCATAAAACTAACACATAAACAGAACTTTGAAAAACAAGAAAGCAATATGGGATTGCAAACCAGTAAATTAGACAACATACTGAGCCCCTGTTTTACAACCATTTAAATAGAACTTTTTTTTATCTCAAACTCATTTTCTACCACACATTCTATTCTGCATGTAAACCCAAAATTTTTTCTTACTTTTTAACCCCACATTCTCCAAAAAAATCACTATTCCAAAACTCACTTTCCCCAAAAAAACATTATAATGGTTGTCAAACAGGGGCTGAATTTCCACAAAAATAAGATGTGAATTTGACTTTTAAATGTAGGAATGCACTATTCAAAGAAGGGAATTAATTTCATATTTCCAAAGAATAAAATGGAGAAATTTGTTTGAAGACCACTCTGTTCCAAAATCTCCACTAAAAGTCAAACCCAAACCCGAAAAGAATTCAGCAAGCACTGTCACCAGTGTCAAAATTAAACTAAAAAACCCTTTTCGCATGACATAAATTTACCTTAGTATTCATCAAATGACAATGCGATGTACATATGCTTAACCATGTCTGAAATCTAATTAAGAATAGTAACATTTCGTTCATTAATCTACTCAACAATTTTCTTCTCAATATATCAGGCATGGAAAAAAAAAATCCGGATCTTAACAAAGCAATGCAAAGTACAATTCATAAAAGCATATCTGAGGCTTAGGCAACAACATAGTAGAACCTACCTGAGAGCATAACCACGATACAATAGAAACATCACTCCTTTGCAGGGCTGCAGTGAAAGCCTCCTCATATTTACGCTCGGCGATCAATCTAGAAAGCTCTTTCGTTGGATCAAGAGGTACCTCAAGCTATTGAAAGAGGAACTTATCAATTCAGAATGCAGAGCAACGATAAATACTTTTGAGAGCAGAAAACAGAACTATCATTCCAGATTTTACCAAAAAACAAACAAGGAGAATAGAGAAGACCTTCTCATGGAGACCACCCAAGGGACCGTTACTGAGTTGGCTAAGCAACGGATTTGGTGCTTTGGAATTGGCTCCGGCAACAGCAAGTGCTAACAACTTTCTTTGACCGTCAAGTAACTCACTGCTTAGAGTATTCATGGCCGATGCTGAACTAATAGCATCCTAAAATAAGTAGAGGGAATTAGTGGGTATATGGATAACAAATTAAAGAAACCACAAGGACAATCGACTAACTGATTGGGTAATCAACTTCAATTAGAAAGAGAAAAAAAGATACAGAATCAGCTAAATTATGTACCCTTAGAGCAATTGCCAATGGTGAATGTGAAGTCTCAAAATGTTGCTGAGCTGCGGCTGTATGTTCAGTTATTCCTTTCTGAAAAGCAGCATCAACTTGCTCAAACATTGCTCTGCATGACATCTCAAAAGCAGGTACCACAGAAGCTTCCAAACTGGATTTCAAAGCTTCCTGCATTACAAATTAAAAATAAAGTATATCAATCAAAGTTGTCCAGATTCATTTGGCCACACTAGCTACATCCACGTCCAATTACCAATTCTTATGAGGTGCAAGGCAGTGGAGGTTTACCAAATTATCATGTAAAATCAGGAAGTTTTGCTCACTCGATTAAATAAAAAACCAAAGAAACTATGTAATTCTGGTTCAAACGGAAATATTAAAATATAGTGCCAACAGAAGGAATGGGCTGATTTTTATCTCCAAAAGGAATTCAGTTATTACAGTGTTAAACCCACAGGGATCGGTCTCAAGAAAATGTCGTTGCAGCAGGTTTGCTGCATATATAATGAAATTATTATTTCCATCTCGAAGAGTATAGAAGGTAGGTATTGTGAGCCCACACACGAAGATACAGATAAAGTACAACCGATAACACAACAGAAGCAATTCTAAAAAGTAATTTGAAGTCTTTCTACAAGCATTCAAAGTTAATTTAATCACTTTAATTGATGTCCCACTCTTTCCAACATGGAATGTACCCAAATAAGGGCTTCGTTTCACAACACATAACTATTTATTTATCAGACTTCTCAGTTATACCCTCAACAAAACGACACATTGCAAACAAAAGCCATCATTATTTCTACATGTTCTTTGCCTCACATCATTTCATCGAGAGCAAAAAAGGAAATACAAAAGTTTAAAGCTCAACAGAGTGACAACAGATATCAAAGTGTTGTTTCAAAATCCTTCCCTAAATATGGTACAGGAAGTAAATTATATATTTTCCAAAGCTTGAATCAAATTTATATTTTTCTACCTATCTCTTTACCTGAAGTGCTTGCTTGCCAGAAGTTTGGAATTGAGTTTGGATTTGCCTAGCAACTGTGGCTTCAAGTTTAGAGCTGACCGATTTCTCCAGTTGATTCACAGCTTTATCACTCACTCCTTTCTGATCACATGAAATCCATTAGGATCTGGACTGCCATGAGATAACAATAGAAGACAGTCAAACGAAGATAGAAAATGGGAAATTTTAACCTGGAAGGCCTCTGTGATTGATGTGGATACTGTTTTCTCAATAGAGGGGATAACTGTGCGTGCTACAGCTTGTCCAACTGTCGTTAGTTCTTTCTTGACAGTTTTCTCCACAATTGATGGCAAGTCCTTGTTTAAGCAATTATTTATCATATTTGTTAGTTGCTGTGTACCATCCCGCGATGCCTTTTCCTGTTTTGCAATCTCTTCCTGAAATCGAGCCCACATAGCATCAGCATTAGCCTCGACAACCTTCTCCATCCTCCGTCCCAGTGCAGCCTCAAGTCTTCTGCCTTCTTTGGTAACTGGGACAGCAACCATCCCTGTCATCTGCTTCTGCATCTCTTTTTGTGTAGCAACAAGCTGATAAAAAAGAGAGTAAGGGTGGGTATGCATTTGTTCACAGACAACAAAACACGTCGTGGACAATTACTTTTAGTTGCTAATAAATACCAGCTTATGTGCTATGTGATGCACAACCAATAATTGGCTCAAAAACAAAAAAAAAAGAGAGAGAGAGAGACCAATCCCAGTAATCTTGGTCTGCAATTGGCTCAATGTAAGACAACAAATTAAAAATGATATGGCACTATGACAAGAATGGGGTCTGGCCAAAGGATTGCATAGAATTTCCCGGGAAGAAAAACAAAATTTCTGTTCAAAAATAAAACCTGATTTCAGGAGAACGAAATTACTTAAGCCCAGAACAATGATAGGTCAAACAATTACAGAAATAGACAATTCAAACAAAATATTCATACTTTCTAGACCAAACAAACTACGAGGTCGAAGAGGATATAACAGATCTGAAAGACCCAAATATGAAGAATGATGTATTCATCAAATACATCCCTTTGGTATACTTGTTGTAAGAAATAACTAACATGAGTCCCAAGTATAATTATGCAATTATGTTTATATATGGTGAAGAGTAAGTACAGAAACAAAGTTCGAGAAATAAGCTCCAATTAAATCACCTGATTAAGCATCTCTTGCATGGACAAAATTTGTGCAAATGCAGTTTCTACAGAAGGATTACTTGAGTTGATGCCTGGTTCATTAGAAGAATCTGTTGAATTGAAAGCACCAGGTAATGGTGAAGATGGGCTTGATCCTTGAGCACTTTTTCCCTTATGCTTTTTCCCTTTTGTACTTGGTACAGGTGGTTGTTGAACTGGCATAGGTAATGACGAATCGATAACCTTCTTAGATACTTCCTTTGTAGAGTCATTGACTTCTTCATCTGGACTTGAAGGTTGGGTCACCGACTCACTTCCACCAGTCCCATCTAACTGCCTAGTTTCCTCTACTATATAAGTATCAGCGGGTAATGTTTGACATTCTCGAGCCACGTCAATTCCTAGATCAGAGGCTTGAGAATAAAAGGATTTCTCCTTGTTCTCTGACCCAAAATTGTGAAGTTCTTCTTGTGACCCAATATCGTTATTTTGACCAAATATTGTATCACCTACAACCTTGACCTCCACCTCCACATTTCTTGTATCATTGCTAATTAGCACATCCTGAATGTTTAGTTCAGGATCGCTTCTGGGTTCACTAGCACGGTTCACTTCAGAAGATGAACTGGCCATCAATATCTCAGAAGGAGTTACCAGATGAGTGGGGTGCTTAAACTTACTATGATGCTCGAGAGATGAGGAAATATCATCTTGAGAAATTTTATTTTCATCATTTATCGAATCACCATCCATTAAAGTAGCATCAGACGAGTTTGCATGAACAGCATCCATTTGTCTGTCAACTGAATATTCAACAACTTTAGGATCTGCATCACGATCATTCACCACTGGAACAGGCTCAATGCGGCTTGACGGACTTCTAAAACCAGAAAGTTCCCTGGACAACCTGGGGCTCAGAGGAAGTGGAGGTGAAGCAACAGAAGAAACACTAGGAATATTAGTCGCTGCAGATAAAGGAACTGGTTTGATTTCAATATTCGGAGTAGAGAACTCTTGTAAGGTGTGTGACTCAGTAGAAGCAGCACTGATGGGGTATCTCGCTGAAGATGCACTCTCTGAGCCACTTTCACGCTCAGATGGTTTTGTTGTTGAAGTAGACAAAGGTGTTTCAGTAGATTTACTACCAGAAGGCCCCAAATTGGCAAGTCCTTCGATAGTACCAGCATCATGTGAGATGCTAGAGTCCAACTTCTCAAACACCATATTATCCATTGGGGGTGGCAGGCATTGTGACAAGTCCAAAGCATACTGCTGAATAGCCTGAGTCTGGACACAATACACTTGAACAATCTGTTCACCATGAGGTAGTACTTCACTTGTCCCAGTAAAACTCAGTATTGGCATAGTGACAGTGAATTCTGCTATGTAATCCATGCGGGTTGCTGCTGGGTTAGGGCCATATTCCAAGTGCACAGCATATATAGCATTCCTTTTGGCATTTGCCAGCAAAAGAAGACCAGCGTGTGACAAAGCTACAACTTGATTAAAGAAAGCTTCTTCTACTTGCATCTCTGCCGAACTCTTCAATTCCAATGTCTGAGTACAACGCCATGATTCAGCCTCGCTAGGAAGTAACCACCCTTCTTCACTTGCTGATGCCCATGTCTTCAGTTCCCGATTCAATGGACCCTGAACGTATCCTTAAGAAGTCAAATGCAGTAGAGACAATTCAGAAGCAACAGCATATTTGACATAGTTAAAGACAGAAACGGCAGAGACTAAATGAGTCAACGAGTAGAAAGCAGACTAGCAGACACATATATAGTTATCAATTCATTGGCAACAGCAAATTTTTCTTTTGTAATGCTGTTGACAATAAAGGAGCCCCTTGAAGAATAGGAGTATTTTAAATTGCATAACAACTTTACCCCAGATATTTAAAGAAAGTACTAAAAGAAAGATATTCTGATATGTGTACCCCAGTAATGAGTATGATGTGATCTGGGCGATTAGGAGCAGCCAAAAACGTGACAGAATTAACAGGTTGGCCGTCATGTGGCCGGAGAACTGCAATTGGTAGCGACTTGCGATCTTCCCAAATCTTTATCTGCAATCACAAGCAGAATTGAGTGAAAGGCTTACAAATTGTTTGTCCAAATATTCCAATTATGTCTGCAGAATCACGATATAAACAAAGCATGCATATAAATATTCGGTCATCCAGCAATTCAAATAAGGAGACATTACCAAAATCAGTGAAAATTATAAACACCACTTATCCACTGGTTCTAAAACAACTTAGGCCCCATTTGGTCAAAATATTTCAATTGCTTAATCAGAAACACTAATCAACTTTAGATCTGGTGAGATGTCAGTAGCACCATAAACATTGACTCATTATCAGGTTACCATTCCTCAAAATCACGAATAATAGGTTATCTTTCAACAGATTTCATAGTCATTATCTGAATGCTCACAATCGTGTGGTGTAAACCAAAACGAACTAGGTCTTTTTTAGACAGTAATAAAGATTGGCAAACATGCAAATAATTAGAACAATTAATTTAGGGAAAATGATTGAAACAGATTTTATCACTAAAGCCTCAGTCGTCTAGAGGTCTGGCCAAAAGAAAAATGCTGAAAGGGAAAGAAAAAAGTTCACAAACCAGTTAGTTACAACGTTTGAAAATTGGCCTAAATATCCTACAGAGATGTTCTTTTACGCATCACCATCTTCATATCTTACAACATGTACTCAGGTCAAAATTAACAATAAACTCTAGGCTGTCAAACAGCAGAATAATTGTTATACATTGTATGCAAATGGAATTGTGCAAGAATAAGTAATGAAGTTTAATTCATCATGTCTAAGTGACTCAATGCAACCAAAAGTTGAACTGAGATATAAAATGCAATTGTAGAAAGCAATGCACCACCCATGTTTTACAATTTGTAATGCGCTAAACATTATACTAGCTATGCAATTTACGCTTAGGATCTTGTTATCTTCCCCATTTTCTTACTCTTCACATCTTATCAACATCAAGTTGCTGTTCATATTGCAACACCTTAAATTTAAATATCACGATTTCCACAAAAAAGTTTTAAGAAATAAAAAGTTCCATTCCCCTAAATGCTCGAGCTCATTTCAATCAACTCTATCTGTCAGAAGCTAATTCTATGCAAATATAACTACCTGAGCCACATGTATAGCATAAGCTAAACATAGTTGCTTTAAGAACTAGGTAAAAATCACTATATGCTGCTCCCCATCAATGTTCAACGAGATTTGACGTAAAACAAGTTTCAGAGAGACTTAAGGGACAAAGGTATGACGAACCGTGCCATCTACTGAAGCAGATACCAAACGAGTGGTCATCCACTGGGACATGGACAAGTCGGTCACATCTCCATCATGGCTACCAACTAATTGAATCCCATGAATTAACTTATCAATGGGACATTTGAGGGGTTCTTCTGCTGAAAACACTTCTCCTTTTCCAACTTTTGTAGTGTCGATCTTCAAAACATGCCTGCCAATTCCCACCACAAGAACTTCCTGCATGAGAAAGCATGTGAGATTATTCATCAAATAAATTGATGGATAACCTGCCAAAAGAGGAAAGAATATAACAGAGGTACACTAAAAATGGTGGATATAGGAAGCTAGCATACTTGTTTATGACAATGCCAACAAACTCTTGGATGAACAGATTCCCACTCTCCAGTTATATGAATGGCAATGACAATCTTTCCAGTAATTTGAGGCTTGTCTTCTTCATCTGGACCTTCGGTAATTTTCCAAACATAAATCCGGCCATCAACGCTTGCACTATAACACACATGTTACTATTAGACAAACCAAAAGACGGGATTCACAAAAGCAACTGAAAAGGAGGCTACCTAGCCAAAAGGTGGACATCCTCAGCAAAGAAATCCATGTCTGTGACCCTCTGAAAGAAAACATATTACTCCAGAGATAAATTAAAGTTAATCATGAATGCCAATTTAAGCCCTTGTTTGACACCCATTTTATGGAAGAATTTGATTTGAAATAGTGATTGATGGAAGAATGTGGGGTTAAAAAGTAAGGAGAATTTTTAGGTTTATGTGTAATATTATTTTATTGATAGAATGTGTGGTTGAAATGAAGAAAGAGAAAAAGAATGAGAATGAGAAAAAAATGGGTGCCAAACAGGGCTAAAATAAACTATATATATATATATATATTTGACTTTTAGAAAGCAAAAACATTTACAGACAAAATATATGATATCCACCAATATCTAGAAAACATTCAAGATATCTAGAGAATTCAACTTGTAAACTTAGAAAATTGGA
Source organism: Fraxinus platypoda (assembly GCA_903798405.1). Lineage (NCBI taxonomy): Eukaryota > Viridiplantae > Streptophyta > Magnoliopsida > Lamiales > Oleaceae > Fraxinus > Fraxinus platypoda. The sequence goes on along the minus strand of CAIGRT010027300.1, from coordinate 9,796 downwards.
ACTAAATTTGATTTCATGTTATATAACTTTACAAACAAAATATATAATCTCCACAGAATCACCGAATCATCATATCGTAGAGAACAAATTGCATTATGCTGTTAAATTTAGCCCTTGTTTGACATTCATTTTGGAGAATAATTTGATTTAGAATAGTGATTGATGGAAGAATGTGTGGTTAAAAAGTAAAGAGAATTTTTGGGTTTATGTGTAATATTATTTTTTTGATAGAATGTATGGTTGAAATGAAGAAAGAGAAAAAAATGAGAAAGAGAATGAAAAAAAAAATGGATGTCAAACAAGGGCTAAATATCAACTAAAAGAAGACATGTGCTACAAATTTACCACTTTGTGCACAAGCATATTGTAAATTATAATGTCAATTCCATGTTTTCACCACCTATCAATACCAAATTTTATTACAGGAAAAAATATTCACCAGACTAAAAAAGGGATGAATTTATCCTAAGAAAATTTGTGAAAATTTTGTGCACAACCTCACGTTGAGAACTATAGGAGCTTGCAATAATAAAACTTAATGTATCAAGACATATTGCACTGTGAAAAGAAAACAACCAATATGGGCATATGTTTCCAGAAAAGCAGAAAAAAATCTCCAGTCATTCAGGAAAATAGGAACCTCTGAACCTACATTAATATATATTTGTATTTATGAGTTGTTATCAAGTAGTTGAAACTAGCTCGCCATGTTATATTCAGACTCTGGAATAGATGGCCTGCTTCTCAACCCAATGTAAAGGGAAAAAACAAAGTATTATATGACCCTGTAGTTGCCCATAAATAACATAATGCACCAAGTAGAAAACAATAGAAACCCAAGGCCAGGTTGAGCAATGGTATCCAAATCAATCATAGTAAATCAAGTATATTACCACTTAAATAAAATAGTAAATAACTCATTTCAACTAATTAATAAAGAGGACAAAACCACACTTGTTAAGGCAAAACCAACCTGAGATAGACCCTTAAGCAATGATCTCAAAGCAGTATTGATATTTAACACACGGATGGCGCCCAACTTAAGCCCATAACATATATAACTCTTGTTAACCGCAATCTGCCTGCCCACAACGAGACCTGGATCAGACCCATACTTTGTAATGGGAGTAACCTCAAGTTGAGGCTGCACCTCTCCAGGCAACCTCACATCTATATCATAAACCAGACGATCCCCAATCAAATGCCGCCCCTTGGGGAGCTTACTGCTTGGCATCCGCATCATGGAACCCTGATGCGGAATCCCAAGGTTAGGTCCCGAAGGCAACGAGTTCACATTCTGGGGGACCGAGAAATCAGAGCCTGCAGAGGAGGTGGGGTGGATTGGGGGCATTGGCATGACAGGCTGCCGAGGGACATCAAGGGTGGAAGGCGGAGCGCTCAACAAGGCCATCAGTCTCGGCCCATGATTGTTAGAGTTTTGAGAATTTGCGGGGTTTTGGAAATTCTGGTGGTGTGGACTAGTAGGAACTTGAGGTTGGAGGGTGGGTGTGGGGTAAGACATAGACCTCTGGTGGTTCATGTTAGCAAAGTCCGGGCGTGGTGGCATAGGATTAGGAGTACTGTACATAGGGAGGTGACTGAAATACTGAAAGGGGGAATTCTGAGGTGCGTATGAGTATGTCCCACCGCCAGAAACACCGCCCGTAGGTGGAGGATAAGAGGCTGACGGGGGTGGGAAAGGGGAAGAAATCAAATTAGGGTTACTAGTGCTAGTATTAATGTTACTATTGGGGTTTTGGGGATTAGGGTTTGCAGTGGTAGTCGAATTGGGTGGTGGGGGAGTAGAAGGTTTCAATAATTTGAGCATATCATACTGACCTCCGCCTGGTGGGTTCTGATTGCCAGCGGAAGCCATCAAACTCTACCCAATTACAATCACAAAATCCAAACTCGATGATTTACAGATACTTCCGACTCAAAAAGGGATTCTGAAAGCGTATATATATAGATTCTGTATGAATAGGTTGATTAAGAACCATAAATTTGTGGGGTGGGGGAAGTGAGATCCAGTGGAGAACTTGGGACCAGAGCCCAGATTTGGGGGTGGGGGGAGTGTGGGGTGGGGTAGATGTCTGAGAAGGGGACTTTTGGGAGACCAAAATGAAGAAGATGGCATAGAAAATTATTAATTTTAAAGAAAAAGTGGAGTTTGATTTGATGATAATTTTTGTCGATTATAATAATTGTAAATATGAAAAAGCATCCTTCAATTTCAAGATAATGTTATTTTGAACCACAACTGAAGTGAAAACATCGAAGTCAAGCAAAGTAGGATTGAATCTTTGAAATTCGACCAAGGGAAATAAATTTTATTTGCAATAATTATACTTTCATTTAGTTTCTATTAGATAATAATTTTATTTTATCATATAATTACACTATTAATATCAATTTAGATAATTACGTCCAATTCCACGATGGTTAAATTGATGACGAGTCATTAATCAAATGATAATAATCATCACACGCAATCATTAATCACTTACGTGAAATAACTACAATTTCAGATAAATATCTGACAACAATCATTTTTATTGTCAAATTATCGAATTTAACCAATCCAAGTAACGAATATGATCAAAGTTACACAATTGAAATTAAAGCGTAATTATCAAATCAAACAAAATCATTTTTCGCGGAATCACTTCTATAAAAATCTGGTTAAATGTGGCCAAAACAATGCATATACACAAATGAGAGTCATTCATTTGATTGATCCTCGTAAAGTTTAGAACTACGTAACTTATTGAATTACATCTGAGTAACATTTACACGTATATTTGACAGGATTGTCGTTTTTTATGACTCTCATAGCTAGTTGTGTATAGTTACCCAATATAGAGCTTGTTTGGTAGTGATTTTTTGGAGGAATAATTGATTTTGAATAGTGATATGATGAGAAATGTGTGGTTCAAAAAGAAGATAAGATTATTGATGTGATGAAAAATATTATTTTATTGAAAAATGTGTGGTTGAAAATGAAAATTGATTTACTGTAAAATTGGAGAATCTGTACCAAACAGGCCCATAATCTCTTACATGACAATAAATCATTTGCATAATTTTTCGAAGATTAATTTTAATACTTATAAGCTCAGCATTCTTCTCCTACTATTGAAACTCATTTAAAAACAAGGCCAAAAACCATATTAAAAAGAAAGTTATAATAAAATTAAAGTAAACAAATTCTATGCAGCAGAATCAGCTACTGCACGATGATATGAAAATAAACCAACAGAAGTAGCTAATGCCTTGATCTATACATCTACTTCTCGAGGAAATTACTACACATTGAAAATGTCCAAACGCTGTATTACAAAGAAAAGGGAAAACGGGAAGATTTCCAAAAAAATTAAGTCGGAACAATCCCGGCATTATTTGGTGATGACTGGAAAATAAAGACTCCGAGTACAATTACCAACAGTAGTAATTGTATGAAGAAACATGAGGTGTACTTACATAACCTTTTCTGCATCGTCAATGTCTCATCAGCACTTGGAACGTCTTCAGAATCCACTGCAGCACTTGGAACATCTTCAGTATCCCTAAGCTCGTTCAGCATCCGGGTATGCTGCGAAGCCCTAGCGTTTTGCTCTTCCAGAAGGGTGATAAGATCCACTGCAGCAACTCTCAACATCTGAGCATTTCTTGATATTACCAGATATTCAACCTCAGCTTCGATCTTTTGCTTAAAGAAGTCCTCGAGTTCAATATCCATGTCCAAGTTTGCTGTTTCATTTACCTCAGAGTGGAAGGAACGGAAAGAACTATTCACACGCTTGCAAGAGTATAACTGATCAGAGGAGCTTGTTTCGTACAATTTTGGATTGATTGAAGCGAACTCTGAAGGTAAATCCTGAACCACTTCATCAACGGAGACATCTTCTCTGCCAATTTCCCTGAACTTCTGAACCTCTGTATAATCATATCGACCCATTCAGTAACTAAAATATCAAGCATGAAAAATGAACAATCAATTTTGTAGATCGATCAAGGAAGTTTGCTAATCCACATTGGATTAATAGAGTGCAAATATATCTGGTCTCCCAGCAGATAAACAGATTAAACAGGAACAATCAAACAAAGATACAGAGACTAAGCGACGAAAACGGAATAACCAAACAAGTTCAAGACACCAAGTTCAGGGTGGGGGTGTATCTGTCAAAGAAAACGAACAATAGTGCCACGGATCAGGCCTCGGTGAATTAAATGAGGCAAACATATCAAAGCTTCAGCACAAACCATTCTGAAGGAGAAGCACCACTTAGAACATGTTGCAAAGATGTGATGGCAAACAGTACAAGCAATCTCACATACTCTGCTATAAGTACTCTCTTAATTCGTTATTCCAGTCATTTAACATTCAAAAGGCAAGACAACTAAGTTTGGCCGCCATTATCGGCCTTTCCTAGCCTCGAGAAGAAGCAATCAGGATTAGATGCAGCCACAATCCTAATACACAATTAAATGGTTCAAAAATAGGATAAGCCCTGTCTCACAACCATAAAACAGAACTCTTTTTTTCTCAAACTCATTTTTAATCACACATGTCTACAATAAAATATTATGCACGTAAATCCAAAACTTTTTTTGGTTAATTATTTGAATGGTCACTGAACTATGTCAAGTGTTACTACTTAATAACTGAACTAAAAAATGTATCTTAATTGTCACTGAACTTTGTTAAGTGTTACTACTCATAACTGAACTTAAAATGTATCTATATGATTACTGAACTATGTACCATGTTATCCATCTATCACTCTGAGTGACGGATGGATAACACTGTACATAGTGCAATGACCATTGAGATATATTTTTAAGTTCAGTTATTAAGAAGTAGCACTTGACATAGTTCGGTGACTATTGAGATACATTTTAAATTCAATTATTAAGTAAAAACAATTTTTTCCCTCGAATCAACCTCAGTAAAAGAAGAAACTAAAGAAAATGAAGGGAAAAAAAGAAGAAACTCAAATCGACATCGGTTACATTGGTACTAATTCGAAAATTTTTGTACTTCTATTTAATTTTTCTCGGTCAATTTATTTTAGTGTTCCTACTCTCTCTTTCAGGCTTTTTATGCAAAGTTAGAGATAGGTAAAATGATATCAATTGATCCGAAAATCGAACGCACTTTTCATTATAGACAAAGAAAAGCGAGAGAAGCACAACAACAAAAAGGCCAAAAACAACAAGAAGAAATGGCCAATGAACTGAACAATCCGATAATTCAAGTTAATGAAGAGGTAGTTGCCGATGAAGGGAATATGCTAGTCAGGGATTTAATGACTCTGCAAATTACTCAGAGCCAATCTAACATCGTATATCCTCCATTTGAGCAGCAAAATTTTCGGTTGAAGACTAATGTCATCCATTTATTTCATAATGGACATCTACAAAAGTTTTATTTTTCTTTGATTTATAGGTCTATTTTCTGTTTCCTCTTTTTCCTCTTCATTTTCTTTGATTTCTTCTTTTATAATGGTCGATTTGAGGGATTCGAACTTAAAATATATCTCGATAGTCACTGAACTATGTCAAATGCTATTACTTAATAACTGAACTTAAAAATATATCTCAATGGTCACTGAACTATGCACCGTATTACTCATTGATAACTCAGGTCGACTCGTTTGTTGAACCTAACAGCTTTTTTCACTTGAATGATGGATTGTTAACACGGTGTATAGTTCAGTGACCATTTAGATAAATTTTTAAATTCAATTATGAAGTAATAACACTGGACAAAGTTCATTGAATTAAGATACATTTTTAAGTTCAATTATTAAGCAAGAACACTAGGCAAAGTTCAGCGACCATTCAAATAATTAACCCAAATTTTTTCCAACTTTTTAACCACACATTCTCTAAAAAAAATAAATCACTATTTTAAAACTCATTTTCCCCAAAAAATTCATTATAATGGTCGTCAAACAGGGGATAAATCTCCTCATAGAAACTACAATAAAATCACCAATGATATGTGAAGAAATTGGCATTATGGACAATTGTTGTTCCATTTTTTGCATAAGCACGGCGTGATGGAGAATAAGGATTAGGATTGAAGATAAGTTTGACTTAAATTAGATTTTAATGGTTTTACTAGATGCGATTTTATCATTTGAATAATTGTTAATTACTTGAAGTTCTTTATAAATAGGGCGTAGCATTTTATTGTATTCGGCTATTATTGATAGATTAAAATATTGATATCTTCTCCTCCCTAAATTCTTCTTATCCTTCAAATTCTTTTCTCTTCTTTACACCTTTTTTCTTCCTTATTCCCATCTATATTAGGTTCTATATCACAGTGACACCACTAGATGTGGCATGGAGTGATAAAATAGATAAGTCACAAAACAGAATCTTGACTAATCACTAACTTTTACAAGGGGGTCTCACTCTAAGTAAAGTAAAAAATAAATAAATTTAAATTTAAAAAATCAGTGAACAGTGTTATCATGTATGTGAAAAAGCCCATATTTCCTAAAATTTACAAACAAATCCAAGAAATTATAAGTTGCACCAATGTTTATCACTCAAAAGAGACAAGATTTATGCAGTATTAACATCACAAACATGGGGGAATCATAACTGATTTTTGTAGCTACAATATTCTGCAAATCCGTGGGAACGATAATAATAATTTGTTGAAAACATTAGGCGTATATTGTGACATAGTATAACATACAAACAATAGATATTGCAATAAATCACAATGATTTTGAACACCATCAAAATCCACATACAAAAAATTATTAAGAAAGAAACATGATTTTTTTCATTAACCAATACTTTTATCTAACAATTCTAGACATTCTTCAACTGCTAGAAAGAATTTCATTCAACTTATATTCCTAGTAGGACGTTCCTATATTTAAAGTAGACGTACAGAATTTAACACACAAAACACTAACTGGCATGACAAAGATCATACACTCCATTTATCTATTTAATACAATTTTTTCAAACCTACGAGTACTGTTTTGAATGAATTGTTCCAACATACGGGTAAAGCTACAGGGATTTGCATAATCCTTAGCACCATTTCATTTTATTCTTGGAATAATCTTTCAATGATTATTTAAAGCTATCTCCAAATTTGAAGAAATGCTGAGTCTATTAAATGGAAGTAAAAGATTCAGGCATCCAGGCAAGGTCAGACATTTACAAGCTAATGATGTCAAATCACAGTTTTTAATTCTACATCAGAAGAAAAGGATAAAAGCAGTACAGGATCATATACTAGGAATACACTTGAAGAACAAATATCCTATAATCTGTTTAATAAATTCATCAATTTTTAACCTTAAACTGATGCTTTAAAGTGTTGAGATAAATTAGTACAGATGCGGGGAATAATTTATTCTTACAAGGGTCAAGAATAGAGTTCATCCTACTATATTTAATGTTTAAGTATTTAACCTTCTCTAGGAGATGAACTTCAAATTTTACCCGAAACAGATTATACAATCCACATAATCCCTCACTGTTGGTTTAGATCTTGTGACAATAACTTAAAGCCATCTTCATTATGCAAACTGCGTGTCATGAGAAAGATTCCACGTGCCAAGTATCGTTCTTACCATCTTATAATTGCGAAAGTAGAGTTTATTATATATCGGAAGAAAAAAAATTTGCAAACAAGATAATTATCAAACGAGGCAAAGGAAGGAGGTGCGCCCACCTTTTTCAAGTGCTTCTTGTGCTGATTGAAGTGCAAAGATGGATTTAACTAGAGGATCAGAATCTGTTGAGTTCCCATGGTTCTCACTTCTTTCTTCTTTAGACTCCCAAGATGAGTCGGCAACTAAATCTTCACGAGAGACATCTTCAAAACCTCTGTCCTTGTTCCTGTCATAACCATCTCGAAGTCCATCGCTAACTTCAAGTTCACCGGCCTGAACTTCATCACCATTTTCTTCATCATAATTCATCGGCCTTCCACTTAGAATCCCATTACTTGTTGCAGTGTCATTTCCCTGCATAAGGGCATAGTTGGAGCTTCGAGAGTCAGATTCCATGCTGGAATGAGAATTTTCCTTATCGATTTTGAAACGTTCTCCTTTAGCCTTCTTACCAGTCTCAATGCGTCCCTTTCCCTGCTGACCACGCACCGTGCTGCCCAAATTCTTTCCACTCAGACTCCTCATCCTGCTCCTATCACGCGGAAATCCTGCAACCACTGGCATCTCATATCTCTCACTTGGAGCACTGGCTGCCGTGGAGGACTTGCTACTCCGATCCTCACTATTCTCTGAATCGGTTCCAGCAGCAAAGGTTGGTCCAATGGACAACCCATAATCACCAAGCATAGCAAAACCATCCAAATTCCCCACCACAGCATTTGTTGATGAAACAGACCCCTCACCTTTTTGGTTCCTGTCATCAAAAACTTGCATCCGTTTGCTCGAATTTCCACCCAAATTTGACAAATCCTGTGTAGGCATCTTGCCAGTATCAGCACTACCGTTCCCAACCTTATTGGGGTCCCTCTTGATCCTTTTCCATTTCTTCAACCTATTTCCTTTCTTCATTGTTGCATGGGAAGGTGACACTTCTGGTTGCACATCTGTGTCTGCCAAATCCACTGAATCTTTAACTTCAGTTCCCATTCCCTTACCCTTGGAAGATAACTCGTTAGGGTAATTATTTTCCACCACACCTCCGTGGTTCTGAACCTTGGTTTCATCACCATTTACCAATTTCTCTGAGCCAGAAATGGTACTAATTGCATCATTATCTTCCCCAAATTCGAGTCCGGATGCCTCCCTTTCCAAATCCATTTACCTTAGATTCCTTTTTCTTCTTATTCACAATATAATTGTAACAAAGAATTCAGATCAAGATCGAGGANACAATATAATTGTAACAAAGAATTCAGATCAAGATCGAGGATAAACAAGCGTCATTCCAGCTCACCGGTGAATCAAATCGACCAAAAACTGTCGAGAGAAAAATCAATTACTTCCTAGGCAAGATCGAATTTCCCTTAACTTCTGATAGAATTCAACTCAAATAAATTCTAAATCAAAATGGAAAGCAACTGATAAAGCGGAAAGCATTGGAAACGGAAAATTCAACACTTTACGTGAATTCAATCGAGTCTACGTAGATATTAATCCCTTCCTTCCAATGGGAGAAATCAATTACTTTTTAAGGGGAATCGAATCTCTTAAACTTCCGGTGGAATTCAATTCGATTAAACTTCTTACATCCAAATCATAAATGGAAAGTAATTAACAAAGCGGAAAGCCATGGAAATTAGAATTTCAAATTTCGACAGGGAGAAATTAAAAACTAACAAGCATAGCATACCTTGGGAGCTTTAGGGAATTGGAAGGAATCCCGAGTTGCAAGATGGATTTGGAGATATATGGTCGTAAAATTAATTTTTGATTTCTGAATAATGATAGGAAATAATATAATAATAATTGGGGGAAAATTGGATTATAATAAAAAAGACAAGGCCGAACATGCAAGGAAATGGAAAGGGGGTCCACAGCGTGGGACGGTGGGCCCATGGACAACAAGTGGTGCTTCCACACGGATGATACCATGAACTCGACTATATTTGATTATCTTTAGAAGTAGCTTCTAGGTTGTGTTTGATAAGTAACTTTTTTCGTGGAACTAGGAATTCAAATTTCATCTTCCATCAATTTGCTTGTTTGATGGCAACAATTTTCTTGGGAATTGGTTTTCCACATGAGCTTCACACGGTTACATTTTTAAGGATTTGCTTGAATTTTTGGTGGGAAAATGGAATTCC